>VZQC01003810.1:623552-710607 GCA_009823505.1 Rhizomys pruinosus | reverse complement strand
GTGTGTGTGTGTGTGTGTGTGTGTGTGTGTGTGTGTGTGTGAAGGTGGAGAGTAAGAGAGTTCTCATGGCTCAGCACCACAGCAGTAAGTAGGGGAATTAACATGGCTCAGCACCACAGCAGTAAGTAGGGGAATTAACATCCCGGGTCAGAAGGGTTTTAAAAGCCAGAAGGCATTTAAAAACTTGTCATCACATGTTGTACTATCTCTGCGCATGTGCAAGTAGACAATCTTCTGACCTGATTATGAAAATTCCGTATCAGAAACCAGAAATCCAGTTCAGATTTTTGTCATGGCAACACAAGTGTTCAGCAGACACCCATTCATGTCCAAATAGCAGAGCTGGTGTCTTAGAACATTGCTTTGTTAGTGTAAAAATGAAACGACGACACAGAAATGTCATGATACATGTTACTTTCTGTTTTTATATAACTGCAAGGGAAAAGAGAAATTTTTTTCTGTCAGCTAGGAAAGCCTGCTATTTTCCACTCTACACACTGGGTTTCCAGTGAGAGGGGCCTTGGTCTCACATCATGCAAGGGAAAAGATCGTTACCAATAAAAGACAGGAGACATTTAAAAATCTCAAAGAACAGCATGCCATTAATCCTATCATAGATATAGGTTTGCTTTTTTATTTATTATTATTATTATTATTTTTTTTTTTTTTTGTATTTTCAAGACAGGGTCTCCCTGTAGCCCCAGCTGTCCTGGAACTCACTCTATAGACCAGGCTGGCCTTGAACTCACAAAGATCTGCCTGCCTCTGCCTCCTGAGTGATAGGATTAAAGGCACGCACCACCACACGCTGCAGATTTAGTTTTTATGGGACAAACTCAGCAGACACACGAGTTTCCTAGTTGGTATTGAGCTCAGAAAGTACAATGACATTTATTATTATTATTATTATTATTACTATTATTTTTATGTGTATGAATGTACTGTCTGCATGTAGGTTGGTGCACCTGTGTCATGCAATGCTGTGGAGGTCAGAAGAGGGTGTCGGATTCCTCTGGAACTGGAGTTAAAGACGGTTCTTAGCTACCATGTGGGTGCTGGGAATTGAACCCAGGTCCTCTGCAAGAGCAGTCAGTGCTCTTAACCGCTGAGCCATCTCTCCAGCCCCCATTATTATTTTTATTTTATGTGTATGAGTGTATTGTTTGCATGTAAGTGCATCCTTGTCCTGCAATGCCCACAGAGGTCAGAAGAAGTCGTGGAATCCCCTGGAACTGGAGTGATGGATGGTTGTTACCCATCATGTGGGCGCTGGGATTCCAACTCTCGTCCTCTGCAAAGGCAGTCAGTGCTTTTAATTGCTGAGCTTTCTCTCCAGCCCCACAATGAAATATTTTGAATTTGTTTTCATGATAATTTATGCATATCATTTTAAATATATTTATTGAGACATTACTGACACACAAATACTGCACCCATTTGAAGTCTACAGTTTCATACACAATTTAAAGATTTATTTTATGTGTATGAGTGTTTGCCTGCATGTATGTGCACCACATGTGTGCCTAGCGCAGGCGGAAGCCAGAAGGTGTTGGATCCCCTGAAACTGGAGTGACAGGTGATTGTGAACTGTCATGTGGGTACTGGGAACCAAACCCGGGTCCTCTGTAAGAGTAGCAAGAACTCCTCTTAACTCTTGAGCCATCTTTCTAGTCCCCATCTGATAAGTTTTGACATATGTGAAGCTACTATGGTTATGAAGTCAGGAAACATGTATGTAACCTCTAAAAATTTCCATCTGTCTTTCTGTCCCACTCCTCCCCCAATCAGCGAGCAACAAATAAGCTTCTTGCATCATATATTAGTTGCACTTACTAAACTCTTGTACAAATGAAGTCCTATGATAAATACTCTTCCCTGTCTTCTTCCAGTCATCATGGTTGCTTTGGGGTTCATCCATGTTATTGTGGGACCAGCTAGTTCCTCTGTTTTTATTGCTGGGTAGCCGTCCACTGCATGGATAACCAAAATTGGCTTCTTTCTTCATCAGTTGATGGGCATTTGGGTTGTGTCCAGTTTATAACTTAAAAATGTTATGAATATTTGATGACAAATATTTTTTTCTTTCTTTCTTTCTTTATTTTTTGAGACAGGGTCTCCCTATAGCCCCAGCTGGCCTGGAACTCACCCTGTAGACCAGGCTAGCCTTGAATTCACAGAGATCCGCCTGCCTCTGCCTCCTAAGTACTAGGATTAAAGGCGTGCACCACCATGCCAGGCTTAAAGACAGTTCTTAACCGCCATGTGGGTGCTGGAAATCGAACCCGGGTCTTCTGCAAGAGCAGTCAGCGCTCTTAACTGTTGAGCCATCTCTCCAGCCCCAACAAATATTTTTATAAATGTATGTTTCCTTTTCTCTTGGGTAAGTGATGGTAAATGTATATTTTTAAGATTATTAAGTTCTATAAAGTTTTGATTATAAAAATATAAATAATAAAATAGATTATTAAATTCTTTTCCAAAATGATTGTGCTACTGCCTGATCCTAGCCAGAGTGTATGGGAGTTCCCATCTACTAGGTATGTAGTGGTAGCTCATGACAGTGCCCCCTCCCCTTTAGTAGTTCTAGATATTGAATGAGGGCCTTGTGTTTGTTACATGCTAAGTATGTGCCACTGAGCTGTATCCCCAGCACTCACTGCAGTTTCAATTGGCATCTCCCTGATGGATGATGCTTCTGAACATTTTTTCATATTCTTGTATCCATCCCTCAGTGTCAGTGGGGCTTGGTTCTAAGACCCTTCATGGATTCCAAAATCTGAGGATGCTCAAAGCCCATATTTAAAATAGGAGAACATTTGCATATAACTTGCCCACATCCTCCTGTAGGCTTAAAATAATCTCTAGATTACCTATAATACTTAATACAATGTAATACTATGTAAACAGCTGTTATACTGTATTGCTTAGGGAATAATAAGGGAAAAGTCTGTATATATTCAGTGCAGGTGTAATTTTTTCAAGTATTTTCAATTTGTGGTTATTTAGATACACAGAAGCAGAATCTACAGATACAGGGGTCAGTAGTATGTGATATTTAGATATTTTCCTTGATGAAGAGTCTTTTCAACTCCTTTTTAAAATTAGGTCCTTCCCTCCCCTCCCTACCCCCCCCTCCCTACCCCCCCCTCCCTACCCCCCCCCCCCCCCCCCCCCCCCCCTCCCCTCCCCCCCCCCCCCTCCTCCCACCCCCCCTCCCCTCCCCTACCCCCTCCCCTCCTCTCCCTACCCCCTCCCCTCCTCTCCCCTCCCCCCCCCTCCCCTCCCCTCCCTCCCTCACCTCCCCCCTCCCCTCCCCTCCCCTCCCCCTCCCCTCTCCTTTCTTTAGACCAGCTCTGTGTATCCCAGCCTATCCTAAGCATCATAATCCTGCCTCCACTGAGCACTGGAATTGCAGGTGTGCTCTGCCATCCTAGCTCCTCCTTTTTGTGGTGTTGGGGTGAACCCAGAACTTCCTGCATCTTAGGCAAGTATTCTGCCACTGACCTTGTTTTCTGATTCCGTTTTCTGTGTTTTATTTGTAATTTAGATACAAATCCTTCATTGATATGTAATCAGCAAACATTTTGTTTGAATCGGGCACTTATATTTCAATTCTTAAACACCATCTTTCAAAGAAGGGAATTTTTTTTTTTTTTTGAGACAGGGTCTCCCTATGGCCCCAGCTGGCCTGGAACTCATTATGTAGATCAGGCTGGCCTTGACCTCACAGAGATCCGCCTGCATCTGCCTCCAGAGTGCTGGGATTAAAGGCATGGACCACTACACCCAGCTTAAAGATGGTTCTTAGCCGCCATGTGGGTGCTGGGAATCAAATTCTGGTCCTCAGCAAGAGCAGTCGGTGCTCTTAACCGCTGAGCCATCTCTCCAGCTCCAAGAAGGGGAAATTTTTTTTTTAATTTTTTTTTTTATTATTTTATTATTTATTTATTTTGTATGTGTATGAATGTACTGTCTGCCATGCAGGTCTGTGCACCCGTGTCGTGCAATGCCGCGGAGGTCAGAAGAGGGTCTCGGATTCCCCTGGAACTGGAGTTCTCCTGGAATTGGAGTTACAGACGGTTCTTAGCCGCCATGTGGGTGCTGGGGATCGAACCCGGGTCCTCTGCAAGAGCGTCGGTGCTCTTAACCGCTAGGCTATCTCTCCAGCCCCAGAAGGGGGAAATTTTTAAGAGTTCAGTATGCCAATGTTTTCTTTCTCTATTATACATTTAGTGTCATCTCTAAAAAATGTTTGCCTAACTCAAGGTGTGCACACTGGATAGCTTTAGTGTCAGCTTGACACACCTGGGTTGAAGAAGCCCCAATTGGGGAATTTCCTCCATTGGACTGACCTGTGGCCATGTATGTGGAGTATTTTCTTTTCTTTTCTTTTCTTTTTTTTTTTGGAATATTTTCTTGATTGTTGAGTGATGTGGGAGGGACCAGCCATTGTGGGAAGTGCCACCCCTGGACCGGTTGACCTGTATTGCATAAGAAAGCTGGCTGAGCCTGGGCCAGGGCAGCAAGCCAGTAAGCAGCATTCCTCCATGGCCTGTGCTTCAGCTCCTGCCTCCATGTTCCTGCCTTGAGTTCCTAACTTGGGCTCCCTCAGTGATGAAGTGTGACCCGGGAGATGTAAGGCGAATAAACCCTCTCCTCCCCAAGGTGGAATTGGTCAGAGTGTTTTTGTCACAGCAATTGAAGGCAAACTAGAACAGTGTAAGTGCACGCTTGTGTCTAACTTATCTATCACAATGGATCCAGGGCTATTAAGGGATCTGTTCAATAGAAAGAGTGATAAATTACTAGAATAATCAGAATGTACTAAAAATATTCTGAAAATTTCACAGGTGTCGGTCAGTGGGAAAAAACAGAGAATCAAGAAACACAATGAGCAACAGCACACTCTGGATATTCCTTTTGACCAAGGAAGCTTCCTAGTTATAGTCTAGCTCTAGTCTGAATAAAATTTCCTGCTTTTTGCAGATAACTTGAGAGACTTTGCTACTTAGAGAAGATGAGCAAAATAGTTACTAAAACCTCAGCATCAGGGCTGGTGGGATGGCTCAGTGGGTAGAGGTGCTTACACAGAGGCCTGATGACCTGGGTTCCATCCCTAGATCGTACAAGGTGGAAGGAGAGAACTGATTCATGAAAGTGTCCTCTAACCTCTACATGTTTGTGCTGACACACACACACACACACACACACACACACACACACACACACACACTAAACAAGCTTAAAAAGGACCTGAAAACTAAAATCACAGCATAAGAGCTGTTTGGTGATCAGTTCTGTGGTGGCAGTGGATACCCAGCGGGCTTAGCTCTGTCCTGAGCCCTTCACACCTTTTTCGTGAACAGATCTGGCCTCAAGCTATGTGGGAATATGTGACCAACTTCAGAAGGGTGCCCTTAAACTTCTCCTCCAGCTCATTCTTGTCTATTTTAATGGTTCTTCCTGGCTTTTAGGAGGACGTTTCAGCTAAAGCCTGAGAAGATGAGTTTCCTGAGAGATTTAGAACTGAACTTTGCCGACTGTGTCATAGATGGAGGAAAAGCAACCCTTGGGATCAGGCAAAGGATGGAAATGGACCCTGTGCTGCAGACAAAACAGAATGAAATCATTTTGCAAGCAATATGTGCTCTGCTGAACTCTGGTGGGGGGGTGATCGTGGTCGAGATTGAGAATGAAGACTACAATCCCGAGAATGATGGAATAGGACTGGATCTGCCTGTTATGTTCAGGAACCATTTAGATGAGATGCAGCAGGGAAACCGCTTTTTAATATTTGTGAATTCATGGAATGTGGCAGCCTCTGGTGTGCGTCTCGCTACCTTGTGCTCCAATTTGTACTACAGACATGGGACATCTACCGACATCATGGATTCTCTAGACGCTCTGGGATTCCTCCAAAGAAGGATTCGGGCTCTTATGAATGTTGATGATTCCAACTCATTAAGTCAGCAGGAAGCTCAGGGTGAAGATGACAAGAAGGTCTTAGCTGATGATTTATTTGATAAAGGGAAGAAGCTTCAGTACCTGGAAAAGTTCAACTTCACCGAGTCCCTGCACGTTGTATTTCAAATGTTCTCAGCAGATTTGGCCCAGGGTATTAAAGAGAGACTTCCCAAGTTTGTTTCTGCACTTGCCAATACTAAAGGAGGATATGTGTTTTTTGGTGTGCATGATGAGACCCATCAAGTCATTGGGTGTGAAAAAGAGAAAATAAACCTTCGTACCTTGCAGGGCACTATTGAAAACTGTATCAGGAAGATGCCTGTCCACCATTTCTGTGAGGGGAGCCATAGAGTGCAATATGCCCTTACATTCCTTGAAGTCTATGATAAGGGGGCCCTCCGTGGGTACGTCTGTGCCATCAAAGTGGAGCAGTTCTGCTGTGCAGCCTTTACCAACATGCCTAACTCCTGGGAGATGAAGGAGAACCAAGTGAAGCAGCTGTCCACAAAGGACTGGGCAGTGTGGATGGTGGAAACTGACCCAGGTCAGGAAGGAGGCAGAAATGATTGCAGTGTCCTCTGGGGGTGGGGGTAAGGGTCAGGCAGGGAGGACGGGAGATAGGATAAATTGTGGGTCACTGCTTTTCCACACATCTACCTATCAAGAATATTATGCATTAATCAGCAGGAAAGGCTCATTAGAGATTGATGTACTTATTTCTAAAAAAATTTATGATTTCTTTTTATGCATATGAGGATTTGGCCTGCATGTATGTAGGTGCACTCATGTCATGCAATGCCATGGAGACCTGAAGAGGGTGTTGGATCCTCTGAAACTGGAGTCAGGGATGGTTGTTAGCCACTATGTGGGCGTGGAAGCTGAACGTGGTTCTCTGCAAGAGCAGCCAGTGCTCTTAACCACTGAGCCATCTCTCTGGCTCCCTGAACTAATTACTTCTATTTTCACAATTTTTTCTTTTCTTTTCTTTACCTGTCCTTTCTTTTTTTTCTTTGTATATTTGTGTGACAAAGGATAGCCCAGGATGACCTCAAATTCAAAATTCCCTGCCCTGGTCTTCTAGAGTACTGGGGAACAGGTGTGAACCACCACACTCAACACATTTTTTTTCTTATGTTTGTATTAAAGTTTCTTCCTTTCTGATTATGATTTTGCATCTAATTATTCAGGAAATCCTTTTTCCACTTGGCCAGATGTGTCCTTTCTGATTTATTGCCAGTTTTCTCTGACTCTAGCCGGGTGTGGTGGCGCACACCTTTAATCCTAGCACTCAGGAGGCAGAGGCAGGCGGATCTTTGTGAGTTCAAGGCTAGCCTGGTCTACAGAGTGAGTTCCAGGTCAGCTGGGGCTACAGGGAGACCCTGTCTTGAAAAGACCAAAACAACAACAACAACAACAACAACAACAACAACAAAACCAACCTCTGACTCATTTTTTAAAAGATTTTTAAATTGAATTTTTGTGATTTTTATACAAAATAATTTGACGGTATTTAATACTCTCCCTTATACATACCTCTTCTTACTGTCATTCATCAAGTATAATGTAATATACATATATATATTCTATAGAATATATTACATTATACTTCTATATATATTATATATTCCATATATATTCTATATATATATAGAATATATATATATATATATATCCTATAGAGTCTGATTTGTGTCCCCCAATGTCCTTCAATTTGGGTCCATCCACTGGATCCTGGGTAACCTATCAAGAGTTTCATCCTTGAAAGAGACTATGTCTCCCCCTCCAGCAGCCATCAGTTACCCAAAATTCCTTAAGTTAGGTTGGGGTTTCTTGTCCACTTCCGCATGTCTATGCTGGATTTTGTCTGGTTTGAGCTTGCATGGGACTCCTGCGTGCTGTCGCCATTGCTGTGGGCTCATATGGGTAACTGCCCAGCTGTCTGGAAGGCTGTCTCCTGTGCTCATCCACCTCCTCTGGCTCTTAGAGTCTTCCCACCCTTCTTCCCACTGATCCCTGAGCCTTACCCGGCTCTCAGTAAAATATTCTTAATCCTTTCTTCTAGCTTTTTTTTGAAACATACAGTGTATTCTCCTTCCATTTTTGCACCACACATGAGCAAACCCTGCTTTTCTAATTTGTCTTTTTTGAGAGCCAACATAACTGAGAAGCTAGAGAGCAGTGTTTCTTTTAAAAGGAAAGACTAAGGTGATGTAGGAAAACCAATGGCAGCTTCAAAAGTTAAAAAGACGTCCATTGTACAACCTTCTCAGAATTCTATGTTCATTGACCGTCACAGCTTCTAGTCACACATATTTAAAATAGCATTCTAAAACTATAAAACAACTTAGTTTCACCAGTAGTGGTGGCTCATGCCTTTAATCCCAGAACTTGGGAGGCAGAGGCAGGTGGATGTCTGTGAGTTCAAGGCCAGCCTGGTCTACATGGTTAGTTCTAGGACAGCTGGGACTAAAGGGGAACCCTGTCTCAAAAAAGACAAACAAAACAAAACAAAAACAAAAAGCAAACAACAAAACAAACAAAAAAACCCAACTTAGATTCAATGTGATTAAATATTAAGAAGCTGTTGTGCCGTACCAAACTCTCTAACTTCAGGAGGATTTCCTGATCTGACCTGTACAAAACATGCAAATATCCATGGATCACAGCTTTCAGTTTAATACAGCTCAGCCATGAGGTGCGATCCACCTTTGGTATATTCATTTAACCTTGTTTTTGGTTTCCTAAGATCTTTCCAGTTGTCCTCACATGACTCTTGCATGGAGTATCTTATATTCCACACCCCGAAGTAGGACTGTATGCACTCTGAAGAACTTGAAGAGTCTGGAAGGATTGCAGAAGGATTACTTTCCAGGTAATGTGCCATCTCTGGCTGCTTTGGAATATGTTGATTGTTCTTTCATTTATACAACTATTCGATTGCCACATTATTTCATATATAAAACCAATTACAGAAGGTTTGAGGACTAAATATTAGAAAAAAAATCTTTAAAGTTTTAGGAGAAAATGTGTGTGGATAATTTTGTCTTTGAGTCAGGGAAAGAGTTTTAAAATAAGATGCAGAAGTATTAAAGTTAAAAATCATCAACGTTGGGGGCTTGGAGAGATGGCTCAGTGTAACCACTGGGCTGGAAAGATAGTTCAGCAGTTAAGAGGCCTGGCTACACTTGCAGAGAACCTGGGTTCAGTTCTCAGCACCCACATCACAGCTACAACCATGGGTAACTCCAGTTCCAGGGGATCTAATGTCCTCTTCTGGCCTCTTCAGGCTTTTCATGACAGACACTGTGCACTTACATACATGCAGGCAACACACTAATACACATGAAAAAAAAAATCAACATTGGGGCTGGAAGAGTAGCTCACTAATTAAGAGTGCTTGCTGCTCTTACAGAGGCTTCTGGTACCCAGATCCAGAGGCTTATAACTGCCTGTAACTCCAGTTCTAAAAGATCTGATGCCCTCTTCTGGTCTAGGCAACTATACACATGTGCACCCACACAGATGTACACACATATAGATACATAACCATAACTTCTTAGAAAGGAAGTAAAATTTTTATTTCATAATATTAATGTAAATGTCAATCTTTGTAAAAATTGTTTTATTTTTATTTTATGTGTATGAATGTTTACCTACATGTATATAAGGGCACCTATGTATACAGTGCCTGTGGAGGTCGGAAGAGGGTGTTAGATTCCCTGGAATTGGAGTTACAGATGGTTGTTAGCTGCCATGTGGGTGCTGGGAACTGAACTGGAGTCCTCTGCAAAGCAGCCAGTGCTCTCAACTGCTGAACTATCTCTCCAGCCCTTAATAGTTAATCTTGATTTTCAACTTGATTGAATTGAAAGATGTCTAGGAGATCAATAAAGGGGAAAGCACAGTGTGTGTCTGTGAGAACACTTCCAGGATCAATTAGATCATGAAGACACTAACCACTCATTAAAGGATTCAATTTTTTTTTGTCTTTTTGAGACAGGGTCTCCCTGTAGCCCCAGCTGTCCTAGAATTCACTCTGTAGACCATGCTGACCTTGAACTCACAAAGATCCACCTGCCTCTGCCTCCTGAGTGCTGGGATTAAAGGCATTTACCACTATGCCTAGCATAACCCTCTAAAATTCTAAGAGAAACACACATATATGTAACTTACATCACATACATTAATATTATGTAGCCAAAAGTCTTTATATGTACCTTACACCTTTATTTACACTTATATGTCTTTTAAAAGACTTTAAAACATTTTAAATTCACATGCATGAAATAGACTTTTTTGTTATAGAGTTCTGAGTGTTAGAACACCCACAGAACTGTGTAAACCTCACCACAGTCAAGATGCAAACCAGTTCCATCTTCTAGAAAGGAAACCTCCTTCATGCTGCCCTACAATCAAGCTCCCTAACCTTAGTCTGTGGCAGCTGTCAATCTGCTCTCTGTATATCACATAGCCTGTGCCTGGTGTTCAGATGGCTCCTGAATGCTTTCGTCTATGCCCTTCCCCTCACCCCCTCAATTTTTAAAATTAATTTTTAAAATTTATTTTATTTTTTACATGTTTGAGTGCACTGTCTGCATGTAGGTTGGTGCACCCCCATTGTGCAATGCCACGGAAGTCAGAAGAGGGTGTCAGATTCCCCTGGAACTGGAGTTGGTTGTTAGCCACCAAGGGGGTACTGGGATTTAAGCCCAGGTTTTCTGCAAGAACAGCCAGTGCTCTTAACCACTGGCTATCTCTCCAAGATCGTATCTTTTTCTTACTAGTGCAAACCCTACTGTTGACACATGGTAGAGCCCAAAGGTTGGTGGGGTCTATACATGGTGATTATTAGTAGGTTGATGATTCTCTAACTTGCTCCAATTCTTTCCCTGTCTAGTGTCACCTGACAGGATTGTATACACTCCAGAGAGCGTCTACAAGGAACTCTTCTCAGAACATAAAGGATTAAGAGACTTAATAAATACAGAAACTCGTCCTTTTTCCCACGGGATATTGATTTTCTCCCACAGCTGGGCTGTGGACCTGGGTCTTCAAAGGAAGAAGGGTGTCATCTGTGATGCTCTTCTGATTCCTCAGAACAACACCCCAATCCTGTACACTGTCTGTAGCAAGTGGGATCTGGGGTACCGGCACTACTCAAAGACAGTTGCACAGTCTTTGAAGGAGAGGCTGGTGAACACTGGTGGGTACACTGGGAGACTAGGCATCACCCCCTTGGTCTTCCTACTGAACCCTGATAAAACTGCGAAGGCCATTCCTAGCTTAGAAATGCAAGTTTACCCCGAGTCCTATAACTTTACAACCTTGCAGGAGATGGAAGCTCTGCTACAATCCCTTGTGATTGTCTTATTTGGGTTCAGATCCTTCTTAAATGAAGAGCTGTACTCTGAGAATTTGACCTTACTCACAGACCAACAGTATGAATTGCTTTCAAAGAACCTTGACAAGACCAGAGAGCTGTTTGTTCATGGCTTGCCTGGATCAGGGAAGACCATCCTGGCTCTCAAGATCATGGAGAAGATCATGAATGTATTTCACTGTCAGTCAAATGACATTCTCTACATCTGTGAGAACCTGTCTTTGAAAAGGTTTGTGAGGTATGCAGCCTGACTCTATTTGCTATCTTTATTGGAGGGTAACTCTAACTGGGGGGTTTTCACATGTTAAGGGCCATGTGGTATTTATCAAATCCAGGGGATTTAATAGTAGGTTGGCTTGTTTTGTTAGGGGAAGGAAACCTGACTGTGTTTCTTATACTTTTAGCAAGAGAAGCAACTTCCAGGCAGTGACCCGGAAAGCCTTCCTGAAAGATACCTTTGAAAATATTCGACACATTGTTGTTGATGAAGCCCAGAATTTCCGCACTGAAGATGGAGACTGGTATGTGAAGGCAAAATCCATCACTCAGAGACGACAGGGTGATCCAGGGATCCTCTGGATTTTTCTGGACTATTTTCAGATCAACCACTTGTGTTGCAGTGGCCTTCCTGATCTCCAATACCAGGAGCCAATAATTAAGCTCACCAGGATGCTCCGAAGTGGAGATAAAATAGCCAGGTACTTGCAAGACATAATGCAGGGTATCAGAGGAAATCCTCCACCTAACGTCCCTCCTGAGGCCTTGATGATAGGCCAAGAGCTGGGATGGGTTCAAGGTGTCCCAGGCAACTTAGAGATCAATGACTACTTGAATTTGGAGCAAACGGCAGTCTATGTAGCCGAGAAGTGCCAGTTACTCTGGAGGGATGGCTATTACCCCAAGGATGTTGCTGTGCTTTTCAGCAAAGCAAGTGACATAGACAAATACAAAGACAAGTTTCTACTGGCAATAAGGCGGCGAACCATGTCTCAACTCAACGAGGAATCTGAGTTGCTAGTCCAGGTCAGGGATGCCCTGGAAATTCTGGCTAATCATATGGTGTTGGACACTGTCCACCGATTCTCAGGCCTGGAAAGAAGTATAGTGTTTGGGATAATTCCAAGGGGAACTGAGACAGCCATTTTCTACAATGTTCTGCTCTGTCTGGCTTCCAGGGCAAAAACCCATCTGTATATTGTAATGGTTTCTCCATGATAAGAAGATGCCAGTTTTCAATAAGGCCTGTCTCATCACTGATTAACTGTGAAGCTATTTGATTGAAGCATTTCAGCACAACATTTAATGAGCACTCATTTGTTGTCATTAGCACTCCCAACATGCTAGGAAATAGAGGTAGGGTAGTAAAAAGATCCCAAGCTTTCCCGCCTTGTGATGGGGGCAGGGAGCAAACAAGTACAGGTGTAAGGAATTCAGACAGCAGTAAGAGATGCCAGAGAGTAAGTTTCTGACACTGAGATCTGAGACTCTCTCTCTTGCTCTCTCTCTCTCACTCTCTCTCTCTCTCTCTGGTGTTTCTAGGTAGTAAGGGGGATTGGTTATTCAGAATGGAAAAGTGCTCAGTGAGAGAAGAGCTACCCATGAGACCATTGCTGAGCTATCTATGCCAAGTGGATTCAGGTGTTTTCCTTATTTTTAACACAGCCACATGCAGAAATGGTTGAATTGGTGTACAGGGAACACATGAAGGATGCAGAGGGATAGTTTGTCCCTCATATGGTTCAGGAATAAGCAGGGCATGTTTTGCAATGTAAGATCAGAAGCTATAAGTTACATTTTTTGGTACATTATATTACTTTATTATTTTCTTTTTTTATAGGATTCTTCAATAGGATACTTTATTATTTTCTATTTTGCCTTTTATTAGTGTTAGTGGTTTTTAAAAATTACTATCTTTTTTTTTTTTTTTGGTCTTTTCGAGACAGGGTCTCCCTGTAGCCCCGGCTGTCCTAGAACTCGCTCTGTAGACCAGGCTGGCCTTGAACTCACAAATATCTGCCTGCCTCTGCCTCCCAAATGCTGGGATTAAAGGCGTGCACCAACACATCTGGCTTTTTATCACTATCTTTTAAGATACTTCATGTATAACTTGCTTTTTTAGAACCTCTGCTTTTGAACTCTGTTTTAGTATTGTTCCTGTGGAGACTACAGTTATCACATGACAGTAAAATCAGTAAGATCAAAGCCCATCCAGGAAACTTGTATTGATTTATTGACTTGTAAGATGAAGGGCTTAGAGGATGGATATACAGACTCTAAGATTTACTTTGTTTACATTTAGTTTAGTAACCATGAGATGATAAAGTAAACTGAATATCTCTGGGTTGGTTTTTTTTTTTTTCAACTAGGCTTTCCAAATATCATTGTTGAAAAATACAAATTCTTTGGGGCTGGAGAGATGGCCTAGCGGTTAAGAGCGCAGACTGCTCTTTGCAGAGGACCCAGGTTTGATCCCCAGCACCCACATAGCGGCTGAGAACCATCTTTAACTCCAGTTCCAGGGGAATCTGACGCCCTCTTCTGACCGCGGCATTGCATGACATGGGTGCACAAACCTACATGCAGACAGTACATTCATATACATACAAGAATAAATAAAATTTAAAAAATTGAAAAAGTGTATTAAAAAAAGACAACCACTTGCCACAAGTGGTTTTATTTAAAAAACAAAAAAGAAAATAAAAATACAAATTCTTCATTTGCTATAGATTTCTCAGAAATTCAGTAAAGCCAAACAAACCCATGGTGACATGTAAAATAATGTCTGTCTCATGCTTCTAGAGCTGATGTATGTGCTTGTAGACACATTAATGACTTTTTGGAAATATACCTTAAAAACTATTAACAGTATTTTGCTCTGGGGAAGGGAAATTGGTGCCAAAGGGAGCAAATGACAGATTTTGCTTTTTATGTCTCTGGGTTCTGTACCATGTGATATTTTATGTGATTTTTTTAAACTTTTTTTAAATTAATTTTTATTTATTTCTGTATGTGTTCGAATGTACTGTCTGCATGCAAGTCTGTGCATCCGTGTCGTGCAATGCCGCGGAGGTCAGAAGTGGGTGTCAGATTCCCCTGGAGCTGGAGCTCTCCTGGAATTGGAGTTTCAGACGGTTCTCAGCCGCCATGTGGGTGGTGGGGATCGAACCCGGGTCCTCTGCAAGAGCGGTCGGCGCCCCCAACCACTAGGCCATCTCTCCAGCCCCGATATTTTATGTGATTTTGCCTTGTACTTGTTAGTATAATGGGTTTTTTTTTGTTTAATGTAATGGCTTTATGAACTACTTTTTCAGTTTCTATCAACCTGTATCTTGGGATAAACTTTCCATAATCATAATGAATATTGATGTATGGTGACTGGGGGGATTTGAAAATACAAAACTATAGAAAATTAAAAAAAACAATATAATAAATCTTTGGTGCATAGGATTTATAAATGGTAATATTTTTCACATTTGCTTGAAGCTTTCCTAAAAAATAATAAAAGATGAAATATTGCAACTTAAACGGAATTCCCTTTTTTCTTTTGTATCCCATTTCTTTCTTCTTTCCTCATGAACAATAACTATTAGGACTTCACTGATGTCTTCGGAATACTGGTTAGAAGTTTACACATGTAGGTGGTGTCATCAGATTGTACAATTACCACTGGACTGTAGTGGAGGTGGAGGACAAGGCACTGGGAATTCAAGTGACTGGCATTTGGTTTCTATGGCAACAATAGTCTTATAGAGATGGTAGAGAGCTGGGGAAATAGCTCAGTTGGTAAACTGCTGGTCAAGCTGAGTTCAGTCCCCAGAAACTATGTAAAAAAAAGTGGGGTGGTGGACCCATGGAGACAAGTGGATGCCTGGGTCTTACTGGCCACTTTTAAACAATGTTTCTTTGTCCAACAGGGTTGGATAATAGAAAAAAATATATTACCTTTTTTCCAAAAAAAAAAAAAAAAAGACTGTCAAAGAATGTGGCTTAAGGAGACATTTGGATAATAAACATATCAGTCCTACTCATATGCTATTGCCCAGTTTGCATCTGTTGGGAAAGCAAATACCCTGAGACTAGCTGAACTTTATTTGAGGAAAGAAACTGTGTTAGATAGCTTTAGTGTCAACTTGATACACCTGGGATGAGGGAGCCTTAATTGGGGATTTGGCTCCATTGGACTGGCCTGTGGCCATGTCTGTGGAGTATTGTCTTAATTGTTGAGCAATGTGGGAGGGCCCAGCCCACTGTGGGTGGTGCCACCCCTAGGCAGGTTGTTGTGTACAACTGGGCATGGGCCAGGGGAGAAAGCCAGTAAGAAGCATTCCTCCATGGCCTGTGCCTTAGCTCCTGCCTCCAGGTTCCTGCCCTGAGTTCCTGCCTTGGGCTTCCTGAGTGATGAACTGTGACCGAGGAGATGTGAGCTGAATAAACCCTTTCTTCCCCGAATTGGTGTCGGTCAGATGTTTTGTCACAACAATCGAAGAAAAAACTAGAACAGATGTTGAGTTAGAAATGCCACTCTACCAAAGAATCTCTCGAGAGACCAAAAACTGTGAAGGAAAAGCTTTAATAAAAGAACATTACATCAAGGAAAAAGTACAGAATACAACACAGAGACAGTGACAGAGACAGATCGACTCCTCGAGCCGAGCACACTCCCATGGGATTGGAGGGCAGTGGCCCTGAGGTCCAATCCTTTCCCACTTTTATTCCCAGTTAGGGGATTTCCACTGCAGTTACGGTGACCCTTTCTCTGATTGGTGGGGTCTTGGTGGTTGCAGACCAGGCAGTCTTTCATTGGATCAATCCACCTGTTCTGTACCCCTTTGTTTGAAACAATGGTTGTGTTTAGCAGCGTGAAGTCCCTTGGAGAGTAATGGGCTCCTTAGGGGGTGAGAAGCACTCCTACAGGGCTGGAAAAGTTCATCCTGACCTCAGGTAGCTCTGGGAACTAATAACTCAAGGTGGGAGGGAGTAACTATGGGAACCAGACCTGCTTCAACTAGAGAGTTGTACCTGCATGGTTAACCCTTTCCTTTTGATTAACTTCTTTCTGACCTGGTCTAACACAGAAACATTCTAGAACAGGGGTTCTACCCCCCCATTTTAATGCCATCCTGTGTATAAAAGATAGGTATACAAATCAAACACTTTAGATAATAAACATAAATTTATTTTAAAACAATTCTTTGGTGGCATACATAATTTTATCACTTATTAAAGACTAAGGCAGATTTGCATAATAATGAGATAAATGTGCTCATTTCTGTTTACATAAAGAATTAACTCTTGCCTGAATATGATGCCTCAGTATTTTTGTAGTGCATCTTCGCCAGTTTTCAAAGCTGATCGGTATTTTGATTTTATAATCATGAATGCTGAGAAAAGTACTTTGTACAAAATGGTAGAAATAGCTGGACGTGATGGTGAATGCCTTCAATCCCAGCACTTGGGAGGCAGAGGCAGGTGGATCTTTGTGAGTTCAAGGCCAGCCTGGTCTACAGAGTGAGTTCCAGGCCAGCTTGGGTTACAGGGAGAGAGTGTCTCAAACCCCCTCCCCAAAAAAAAGAACAGAAAACTGTATAACAGTAAGTAAAACTTGTAGTTCAAAACGTACAATAGTCTTGAGTCTGAATTGAGGTTTTAGTGGTGTCTGGCTTGGTGTGGACAGTGCAAAATGCCATGCCATGTTGTCAGCACTAAGGCTACAGTGGCGTCCCATGATGCAAGGTGGGTGAGCACTGCCAGAAACACCTCAGATTCATTACATTGTTTGAGTTTTAATTAACTTTTTGGCCATTGTGTGTTCAGAAGCCTTTTACTGTTGCTAGATTTTTCATGATCCCTACACATTCAGTTACATGGAACAGAAATCTAGATGAAAAATGGTATAGTAAACAGGACATAGTTTGTGTAGATCCCAAAGAGATCATGTATTGGAAGCTCAATATGGCCACTTGGGAGGGAGTGGGACCTTTAAGTGTTTCAGGGCATTTCCATAGGTCATTAGGGGAATTGCCTTCTGAGGGGTTTTGAGGTTGGTCTCATGAGATCTCTGAGCTCTTGAGTAAATGCCTCATTATAAGAATAAACCCAGCCCGGTGTGGTGGCACAAGCCTTTAATCCTAGCACTTGGGAGGCAGAGGCAGGTGGATCTTTGTGAGTTCAAGGCCAGCCTGGTCTACAGAGTGAGTTCCCGGACAGCTGGGGCTACAGGGAGACCCTGTCTGGAAAAAGAATAAACCCAATCCCCAAATCTCTCTGTTTTCTGGGTTTGTGATGCTATTTCTCTCTGTGAACTGTTAACAAAACAGACCTCTTCTATGAAGTTAGTTGGCTTCTGTTATTTTGTTATCATAATATAAAACAAACCAATATAGATGGATGGCTCAGAATAGTCCCTACCCATAACAGGATAAGATGTATTGATCCAGAAGCATAGGACATGACCATGCAGAGATGATTTGATTGATGCAACTGGTCTTTGCTTTATTTAGGTGTAAATCGACAGTCTTCTCTATGGGACTGTTTGAAGACTCTGCTGCTGTGATTGGTTGAGGTTCACCTGCTTCAACATGTTGGGTCACAACTTGTGTTACAACTTACTTGCACATCAAGCTGGGTTGCAGTTCATGGTGTCTGGAGGCGACTTTGTACCAAATTTCATACCGAAATACAGACTTGGTTTAGGCCAGATAATCTTAACTGTCCTGTGGTCACAGTCAGCTTCGAGAGGGCCTGGGGTATATCACTTTTTTAAAATTTTATTTATTTTTTATGTGTATGAATGTACTGTCTGCATGTGGGTTGGTGCACCCGTGTCATGCAATGCTGTGGAGGTCAGAAGAGGGCGTTGGATTCCCCTGGAACTGGAGTTAAAGACAGTCCTCAGCTGGCATGTGGGTGCTGGGAATCGAACCCGGGTCCTCTGCAAGAGCAGTTGGCGCTCTTAACCGCTAGACCATCTCTCCAGCCCCCTATATCACTTTTTATTTCAAGTTATTTCTTGAAATTGCTCCCCTAAAACAACAATTATTATAGAAGAAAAAAACAATAGTATTAAGGGACACTCAGCAATCTATTCCATGGATAGAAAAGAGCATGGAGGACAGGCTTAAAAAAAAAAAGTAAAATCAACCAGGTGTGGTGGCAAACGTCTTTAAACCTAGCACTCAGGAGGCAGAGGCAGTGGAGTATCTGTAAGTTGAAGGCCAGCCTGGTCTACATAGTGAGTTCCACGGCAGCTGGGGCTATAGGGAGACCCTGTCTCAAAAAGACAACAAATCAAAACAAAACTAAACAAAAGCAAAATCAACTGCCACGTGTGCTGTAATTCCAGGACTCTGGAAGTGAAGCAGGAAGGTCAGGAGTTGAGGTCATCCGCAGCTATGAAGTGAGTTCCAAGGGCAGTCTGGGACAAGGGTGACACTATCTCAAAGTCTGCTTAGGAGGTGAATAGAATTTTGGAGCAGAACAAACATTTATAACTGAAGATAGCAATGAATTTTTTGGGAAAAGAAAATACAAGAACACCTATATGACATCCTGTTTAGATAATTCTCTCCCCTGAGACTTATTATCTTATAAATTTACCCCTTCATTGCTTCACCTCTACCACTTAACAGTATAAAAATAAAAGCATTATGTTTTAGTCCTTATCTTTATACTTGTAAATATATGTAATTTTCTTTTTTTTTTCCTGGCTTAACAACTGTTTGATTTAAGGTTTTTCTTTTTTTTGTAACTATATATAATTTTCATAAATGTATTTACTAACTTAAGAGGGAAGTCTTTAAAAAAATTTTTTTTTGTCTTTTTGAGACAGGGTCTCCCTGTAGCTCCAGCTGTCCTGGAACTCACTCTGTAGACCAAGCTGGCCTTGAACTCACAAAGATCCGCCTGCCTCTGCCTCCCAAGTGCTAGGATTAAAGGCGTGCGCCACCACGCCTGGCTTAAAATTTTTTTATTTATTATTTTTTTATGTGTATGAGTGTACTGTCTGCATGTAGGTTGGTGCACCCATGTCCTGCAATGCTGCGGAGGTCAGAAAAGGGTGTCGGATTCCCCTGGAACTGGAGTTAAAGACAGTTCTTAGCTGCTATAT
Organism: Rhizomys pruinosus; assembly: GCA_009823505.1. Classification (NCBI taxonomy): domain Eukaryota; kingdom Metazoa; phylum Chordata; class Mammalia; order Rodentia; family Spalacidae; genus Rhizomys; species Rhizomys pruinosus. The sequence goes on along the minus strand of VZQC01003810.1, from coordinate 691,156 downwards.
GGGTGCTGGGAATCAAACCCAGGTCTTCTGCAAGAGCAGTCGGTGCTCTTAACCACTGAGCCATCTCTCCAGCCCCAAGATGGAAGTCTTTAACAATCAGGTGGCTTACTAAGCATGGCGCTTTCTGTTTTCATCAGTAGTCCCCCATCATCACAGCCCATGCCATGCACATAGCATTTTGTCACTTCCCCAAATTTGTTTTCAGCCAGCTTTACATTTAAAGGGTCCACTGAGAATCTTTTTGAAACTACTGGAAAAAACTTTTATCTTTATCTTTCTTCTTGTACTGAAGGATATCAGCTAAATTTTTTTATTTACCCACCACCAGTGATTGAAAGTAGAACCTTAAATATGTTGTTCAAGCACACTGCCACTGAGCCACGTCACCGAGTGGTGGATATCAACTAGAAAGCCTCAGAATATAGAGATGCTTCCTTGCCCTGGAAGCCAGGCAGAGCAGAAAGCTGTGGAGAATGGGTGTCTCAACTGCATGAGGATTAATGCCAAACACAATGCTTCTCTCCAGGCCTGAAAATCGTCGGACACTGTCAAACATGTCATGGGTATAAGTGAATTCATTGTTATTCTGAGACACTTTCCTCTTCCTCATTTCTTTCAGGAACATATCTTTATAGTCACACACATCACTTGCTGTGCTGAAAAGCACAGCAATATCTCGGGGAGAATAGCCATTACTCAAGAAAAACTGGCACTTCTCTGCTACATAGGTCGCCATCTCCTTCAAACTCATGTGCTCAATCTTGAAGTTGCCTAATACACCCTGGGCCCAGTTAAACTCATTGAGCATTCCCAGGTACTCAGGAGGGATGTTGAATGGCGGGTTATTTCTGACTTCCTCCAGTTCTTTTTGTAGGTACCTAGCAATGTTATCTGCATTGCGCACCACTCTTGTGAGCTCTTCTCTTGGATACTGGCATGAGAAAGGTGGGAGGCCACTAATACTCAAGTGGCTGGTCTGAAAATAGTCTAGAAAGATCCAGAGAATTCCAGGACTATCTTGTTCTCTCTGAGTGATGGCTTTTGCCTTCCCATACCAGTCCCCGTCTTCAGTGCGGAAATTCTGAGCTTCATCAATGATGATGTGTTGAACATCAGAGAAGTTAGTTTTCATGAAAGTTTTCCGGGTCACTGCTTGGCAGATATTTTTTGAACTGTAACAATGAAAATGACATAGAAAGAGTTGCTCTCATTGAGTAACATTCTTTAACAAACTATTCGGCTATACTCCTCTGAACATAGCACAGAACATATCACAGACTGTTTTATCATCTATTTCTGAAGGATGATGTAACAGAAAAAAATTAACCCCAGATTAAATAACACAAGGCATAGAATCCAACTGCTTACCTGATAAAGTCCCTCAATTTCTGGTTTTCACAGATGTAGAGAATTCTGTCTGTCTCACAGTTGAACACATTCCTGAGCTTCTCCATGATCTTCAGAGCCATGACTGTCTTCCCTGACCCCGGCAAGCCATGGACAAACAGGTCTCTGGTCTTACGGAGATTTTTCGAAAGTATCTCATATTGTTGGGCTGTGAGCAGGTTTAAAATCTCACAGCCAAGCTGGTCACTCAGGAAAGATCTGAAGCTGAGCAAGACCACCACGAGGGCCTGCAGCAAGGCTTCCATCTGCTGGATGTCTGCAAGGCTATAGGAGTCAGGGTATTCTATGGAACAGGCTGACCCCTCTGGGCACTCTGCATTACCCTGGGGACTCAGGCAGAGGACCTTGGTCATGACACACAGCTTCCCAGTGTAGCCCCCGGTGTTCACCAGCTTCTGTTTCAGTGTAAAGGCAGTGTGGGTACAATAGTCCTGTCCCCCTGCATCCTGCTCCCCAAGGACGGTGTAGAGGATGGGGGCACTGTCCTCTGCAATCAGCAGAACATCACAGATGACTCCCTGCTTCTCTTTCAAGTCCAGGTCCACGGCCCAGCTTCTAGAGAAGATCAGCACTCCACAGGAGAAAGAATGCATTTGCTGGTTTATTAAGATCTTTAGATCCTGGTGCTCTGAAGACAGCTCCCTCCAGAGGGACTCAGGCGTGTATTGTAAACATCCTGGTGACACTAGACATAGGAAGAGTTGATGAGACAAAACTGTGTTTGTATTGTTTTCTATGAATCACATATTGTGGTTTAAAAGGGGAATCAAGTTACTATAATATAGTATAATTTAAGAGAAATTCCTTCTGTCTTATCCCTGAATTCACCTATATCCTACAAACTGGGTGAACTGAATGATGTTATGATGTTGCCCTCCCATGACAACTGTGTGGCAAGCAAATGGGAACTTACTGATTTTAAGAAAGTGAAAATCAGCTGGGTGTGGTGGCGCATGCCTTCAATCCTAGCACTAGGGAGGCAGAGGCAGGTGGATCTTTGTGAGTTCAAGGCCAGCCTGGTCTACAGAGTGAGTTCCAGGACAGCTGGGGCTATAGGGAGACCTTGTCTCGAAAAGACCAAAAAAAAAAAAAGAAAGTGAAAATCAGTCCGGGCATGGTGATGCACACTTTTAATGCCAGCACTGGGGAGGCACAGGCAGGTGGATCTCTGTGAATTCAAGGCCACCTTGGTTTATATAGCAAGTTCCAGGCCAGCTGAGGCTATAGGGAGACCCTGTCTCAAAAAAGGCAAAAAAAAAAAAAAAAGAAAGTGAAAGTTTCTTGCAGAATGTTGGAAAACCTTTCCCCAAAGCTAATGAATAGGAAGATTCCGAATAAATGGACTTTGAAAATGGACCCCAGGCAATCCTGGTACATTGATTACCTGACCTTTGATATATGTTTGGACATGCCTAAGATATTTGTATATTGTACTCTATTGTTGGATCTCACATTTAATATGTGCAAATATGAAGGTAAGCCACTTCTCTCATTTAGAAACCCAGATCTCCTTTTCTACTAGCACTCCTAGGCAAATCTAGCTAAGAAAAAACAGAAAACAAAACATTTGTGCAGTGGAGAACTGGATTACCTCACAGCATCTATGACCCAGAATTATAATTTTGTGCCATGCCTGAGACTGTGGTGACTCATCTTCACTAGCCTCTTAAAGAAGCAAGTATTCAGTTTTCTCTAATAGTTTTTCTATTCTGAAGGTGAATGCTTGCATGATTAGTATAAGTTCATTCTTCCAGCATTAAAAGCTGAGTAGAGGTGATCAGCTATGACATTATACTTCCAGTTTGAGGCTTTTCCAATGGTTGGACTGGATCAGTGGGTTCTAGTCCCAACATCAGAACTTCTTGAGAAGCTGACTCAAGTGCACATGCTTATGCCCCACCCCTGGGAATTATATGTTCTAAATTCCTGGTGGGGTCCTGGACATCTGCATATTTAAATATTAGATTTTATTTATTATTATTATCTTGGTCTTTTTGAGACAAGATCTCCCTGTAGCCCCAGATGGCCTGGATCTCGCTATGTAGACCAGGCTGGCCTTGAACTCACAGAGATCTGTCTGCCTCTATCTCTCAAGCGCTCAGATCAAAGGTGTGCACCACCACACCTGGCTCATGGATTTATTTTTAATAAAATATATTATTTATTTCTCCTAATATAAAAGCTGGCTGTTCATACCTGGAAATAAATGCTGTTGGAGATCAACTTTATGTTCCAGACCTTTCCTAGAATACACTGGTCTGCAGCATGGAGGGGTGTCAGATAGACTCAGCTGACATTCAAAGTCTTCACACAGTCTTCTTAGGTGAGGTGGCTGATCAGCAGCTGCCTCTGTGTGACACAGTGAATGAAGAGTCAGGACAACACAGTAGACTACTGCAAAGGGGGAAGATTGGAAGAACTTCAGAAAGCACAGGGTGGGGAAGCTGAAGCTTGATTTGGAAGGCAATCTGGGCGGCACTGGTGAAAGAAACTGGAAGTTCTACCCCCACAATGAACCCGTAATTCTCACAAGTCTGGAATGCAGTTGAGGATTCTGGTGAGACAAGGACTCCTCTGACATTATGGTTCAGAAGTGCTGAGGGTGTCCATTTGTCTCTTCTTCCCTCTTGGAAGGCTGTGGCCTGCTGTCATATTGATAGGGTGTGTCTCTGAAGCGCCTTTGGAATGGGGGTGTTAAATACAGCACTGAGATCTAAACAGGCTGCTCATTCTCCATGCTTTCAAAACCTACTGCTAGAATGCAGCTGAGGCCGTGCAGAACTCTGATGGCACTTCAGAGGTCTCAGTAATACCCAGAGTTATCCACAGAGTATGAGCTCAGCTCCTATCTCCAAAGGGCAGGCTACCCACCCCCATACCCTTCACTTCGGTGCCCAGATTCCTCCTGTGGGAACTTCTTGGCATTGCTTATGTCTATTTCTTCCCTTCTCTATAAATGTTTTTTCACAGCTCTCTCTCATCCTGGTATGGTGGCAGGTTGACTACAGATTCCCTGGCTTAGGATTTGTTGTTGTTATCAGGATATCAGGGCAGCTAGTTTAGGATTAAACATATTGATAGTGCTCAGGATTGATTATTTAAGATCAGGTTTCCCCCTAAAATGATTCCCCAAATAAAAGTGGAAGAGATCTCAATACCAATTCGTGCAACAACCACAATTCAGAAACACAAGAAACATTAAAAAAGTGATATAGCATGACACCTCCAAGAAATCACATTCTTCAGAACAAATTGATAACACCGTGCATATTAGATGTGGTGCCTGTATAAGTCATCACCTTTTAGATAGAATAGCCTCATAGGTAATTTTGAGAACTCTTTAATAATCATATACCAAAACCTAGATTTTAAATTGGTTATGGTTTAGCTCTGCCTGAAACAACAACCAATACATAATGCTTTTTGACAAAAAGGTCACATGAGGGGCTCAGAACAGAATTTCCCCCAAATTTGTGACTTGCTTTAGCTGAAAAGCTGTTTCAAAGTACTGAGAATCTTCAGCCTTTTGCTCAGCATTGAGATGTGTTTCATTGTCCTTGAGGCTACAATATCAGTCACCTCAAAACTTGACTACTATTGGGAAGATGTTGTCTATAAAATTATTGCTTTTGGAATTTTTTAAATATGCAAAATTAAATATTGAATGAACTCTGCATTGCCATGGGTACCCAACATTGTCATTAAAAATAAAATTGATCAGCCGGGCTTGGTGGCACATGCCTTTAATCCCAGCACTTGGGAGGCAGAGGCATGCGGGTCTCTGTGAGTTCAAGGTCAGGCTGGTCTACAGAGTGAATTCCAGGCCAGCTGGGGCTACAGGGAGACCCTATCTCAAACACACACACACACACACACACACACACACACACACAAAGAAATCCAGGGCCGAAGAGATGGCTCAGCAATTAAGAGCTGACTGTTCTTGCAGAAAACCTGGGTTTGATTCCCACCACTAAATGGTGGTAAACCATCCATAACTCCAGTTCCAGGAAAATCTGATGCCTTTCTTCTGACTCTGTGGGCATTGCATGACATGGGTGCACTTACACACATGCAAGCAATACACTCGTACACATAAAAGAAAAAAAATATTTAAAAAAAGAAATCTGTGTGTGTGTGTGTGTGTGTGTGTGTGTGTGTGTGTGTGTGTGTGTATGTCTTTCTAGGTTCTCTCCCTAAAGCCCAGGCTGACCTTGAACCTATAACTGTCTGCCTCAGTATCCTGATTGTTGAAAATACAGGCGTGGGGCTGAAGAGATGGCTTGGCTCAGCAGTTAAAAGCACTGGATATTCCTGAAGAGGGCTGGGGTTTGATTTCTAGCACCACATGGTGGCTGACAGCCATCTGTAACTTGGGGTCCAAGAAAATCCAGTACCTTTTTCTGATCTTCACAGGAATTGCATGACACAGTTGCACTTACACACGTGCAGACAATATACTCATATAGATTAAAAAAAAAAAAAAAAGAAACCTACAGATGCCTACCTCTGTGCCCAACTCCTTTTTTTTGTTTTTGGTCTTTTTGAGACAGGGTCTCCCTGTAGCCCCAGCTGTCCTGGAACTTGCTCTGTAGACCAGGATGGCCTTGAACTCACAAAGATCCACCTGCCTCTGCCTCTCAAGTGCTAGGATTAAAGGCGTGTGCCACCATGCCCAGCTTTTTTCTTTTTTTTTTTTTTTTTGGTCTTTTAGAGACAGAATCTCCCTGTAGCCCCAGCTGTCCTGGAACTCGATATGTAGACCAGGCTGGCCTTCAACTCACAGAGATTTGCCTGCCTCTGCCTCCAAGTGCTGGGAATAAAGGCTTGTGCCACCATGCCCAGCTAAAGTGTTCTCTTAAAATTATAATCATGTGGTATATCTGTGGACCTCCACTAGGTCCCTCAAATATACACTGTTCCCCAGTGTTGTTTCTTAGATAAGAGGCGGTGTCGTGCTAAACTTTGGCCTCAGGTAACCATTATTTTTTAAAATATTTTATTTCTTATTTTTATCTTATGTGTATAAATATATTGCCTGCATGTATGTAACTGCACCTGTGTTGTGCAATGCCCACAGAGATCAGAAAAGGGTGTTGGGGGGCTGGAGAGATGGCTCATTGGCCAAGAGCACTGGCAGCTCTTGCAGAGGACCTGGATTTGATTCCCAGCACCCACATGGTGGCTAACAACCATTTCTAACTCCAGTTCCAAGGGCTCTGACACCTTCTTCTGACTCAGCGGGCATTGCACGACATGGGTGTGCTTACACTCATACACATAAAACAATAAATAAAAAATTTTTAAAAGGAGAGGGTATTGGATTCCCCTGGAATTGGAGTTATGGATTGTTGTTAGTGGCCATGTGTTAGTAGGAATTGAACCTGGTCCTCTGCAAGAACAGCCAGTGCTCTTAACTGCTGAGACATCTCTCCAGCCCCAGGTGATCATTACAATTTGAACAAGAAATCAACTTCCAAATTTTCCTTTACTCGTTTTGTGAAAAAAAAATATCATTCACTAAATATTAGATTTTCCAGTGAAACTTCCTTGTATACAAACAGCACAAAGATTTAGAAAGAAGCTGGGGGGCTGGAGAGATGGCCTAGCGGTTAAGAGCACCGACCCCTCTTACAGAGGACCCGGGTTCAATCCCCAGCACCCACATGGTGGCCAAGAACTGTCTGAAACTCCAATTCCAGGAGAACTCCAGTTCCAGGGGAATCTGACACCCTCTTCTGACCTCCGCAGCATTGCACGACATGGGTGCACAAACCTGCATGCAGACAGTACATTCATACACATACAGAAATAAAAGGCTACAGGGAGACCCTGTCTTGAAAAAAACAAAAAAATAAAAAATTAAAAAAATTAAAAAAAATTAAAAAAAAAAGAAAAAATAGAAAGAAGCTGGGCGTGGTGGGGCACGCCTTTAATCCTAGCACTCGGGAAGCAGAGGAGGGCGGATCTTTGTGAGTTCAAGGCCAGCTTGGTCTACAGAGTGAGTTCCAGGACAGCTGGGGCTACAGGGAGACCCTGTCTCGAAAAGACTCCCTCCCAAAAAAAAATTTAGAAAGAAACCCAATTTTGGTGAGTGTGAATCCAAGGAGCTCAGACTTTTAGAGACAGAAAGCACAGAAGAGCTTTAGAGGCAAAAAGATCAGGAGGAAGGAGCTCTCCCCCCTCACCTGGGTCTGTGTCCGTCATCATGCCCACCCAATCTTCAGTGGTCAGGCAGTACACGCCCTTCTCCTTATTCACCATCCATGACTGGGGAGTGTCTGAGAACACCGCACAGCAGAACCGATCCACTTTGATCACACAGAGGTAACCATACAAATTTCCCTCTCGAAAGACATCTATGACTTTGGTCCTGAAGGACACCTCTGCTTTAGAAGAGGAAAAATGGACAACGGGCAACCTGGATACAGCTTCTGCTATCACTCTCTCCAAAGACTCACGGTCAACATATTCTCTTGGGCACCCCCAGACTTCCCTACTGTCATTATCCACTCCAATGAAAAGGTAGCCTCCACGAGTGTTTGCAAATGCAGGAATGTACTTTGAGATTGCTGTTATTACCTTTCCTTGGATGTCATCTTTGAATTGTTTAAACTCTATATGTGTAGATTCAGAAAAAGGCATCTTTTGACCATATTTAAGACTCTCACTCTGGAAAATTTGAAAAGCAAGATCTGATTCAGAGCTGTTCTGACATACAGCCCTGAGAATTTTCCTAGATCGAGCTCCTTTATCCATCTGACTACATTTTACACTGCTTTTCTTGGTCTTCAGAAAATTGAATGCGTCTCTGGGTTTCATGGTAGACACGGAGGTTTCATCTCTACGGGGTAAGGAAGTGCTCAGGCTACAAATGCGAGGCTCAGTGGCACCATCTTCAGGGCCGCAGCTCCAAGATTTAACAAAAATGTAAAAATGTCTCCCTTGTTGCTTGATCTCTAAGAAAGCGTGAGAGGCGGAAGACTGAATAAGGTCTCTCAAAGCACTTTCTAAATCCAGGCCCAACTCCACAGGTTGCTCACCCCCGTTGGCCATTTCCAGCTCAACCACTCCTCCTCCTGAGTTTAACAGAGCACACACAGCTTGTACAATTCTTAGCTTCTCCTGCTTCTTCTGCTTTTGCTTCATGTTATTTCTATTTATTTCCCCAAGAGTCACTACTCCTGCATGGATGACCAAGTCAGGGTGAGATGGTTCCACCACAAGGGAGCTGGGTTCCATCCACATGTTGATCCTACAGCTGAAACAATTCAAACATTTGTTTTACTTTTACTAGGAAATTCATTCTTCCGGCACACAAGTCATTCATCTACTCACTGTAAAATATTTAGTCTAGGTCAAATAAATTCTGGGCCAAAGAATAAACGAGCAAGTATAGTAAGAACAGTAGCCAATTAAAAAAAGGTGCTAATGAAACTAGCATTTACCATCACATGTAATATGGGTTATAGAAGGTAAACATATTACAACAACAGAAAGATTGCATCAGAAGGCTGACTGAAATGGTGACTCGGGAGGGGTGGGAGGGGTGGGAGAGGGACACGGGTGTATATTCGATTGGTGCAGGTTTAATTGACGTGAGTTCAACAAGTATCCAGTTTTGCCCAGACTCTGTCTACAGGATACATGTTGTTTTAGGACTTAGTAAAAGTAAATATGTGCATATTGGACAACATTGGTTTGAAGGCTGATAAAAACGGTAATGCATCCGAGTTAATTGGTGATATAAATTGCTCTTGTCCACATTAGCTTTAACTAAAATCTGTATAACAATTACTTTGGGATTGGTATAAACAAATATTCTCTATAATTTTGCTGTCATATAGTATCACCTGGTAGCAATCTCTTTCACCTATAGGATGATTTAACTCAAAAATAAACTTTGTTTCCCAAGTTAATCACATACAGTAACCCAAAACAGCATGGGTGAACTTGATGAAATCTGTGCCTTGATTCCACCCTATAGGTATGTATAAAACAACTGCTTTTTTGAGACTCGTGGGTCAAAAATAAAAACCTTAAATAAAAAAGGGGGATATAGATAGATATGAAAAACTTTTGTCAAAAAAACCTTGCAACCCCAAATCTTAAAACTAAATTAGGGGAAAGGATTTGTATGTTCCAAAGGCCAGAGTATCACCAACTTAATGCTGAAAAGAAAATCAGCTTGCAGTGAGTAGGATGTACAGAAAATGCCAGCAGAAGGATTGACTTCTTGGGCATTGAAGGAAGAAATGCCTCAGATTGCTGCAGACATCAGGCCCTCTGTGGATCCTACTAGTAACAGACTATTTTTAATGATTCCTAATGAGGCTTACCTTCTAGGTGCTGCAAATTGTTTAATACAAAACTTTCTTAACCCCCCCCCCCTATAGAATAAGGAGAAATATGATGATGATGAGGTTGTTCTCCAGCTGTAGATTGGAGCCAGGTTATAGAGGTATTCTCTTGTAAAATCATTAAAACTGCCTTCTTTAATTGACTAAGTGACATAGAAACTCTGAAAAGGATTATTCTCTATTCAGAACCAAATAAAATGCTAAAGTCTGCCTTAAGCTATGCACTTAAACAAATATATTAATACAGGAGCTCTGACTATCAACAATGGATTATTCTACCAAGGAGATGTTGGCAGGGGATCCAAGCCCCCATCAAAAGGTAAAGCTCCTTCCTCTAAACTGGGATATGCAGAAGAGAGGCGATAAGGCCCTGCTGTTGAAAGACCTGATATAAACATGGGAAAGATGTATGGAGACCAAACTTGCAACATACATATGGTCTCTGGAATGCCAGAGAGTGTTACCAAAGGCCACTAAAACCATAAAGCAAACATAGGTCCCTGAGCAAGCAAGACTCCCCGTCAGCACCAGCTACACATCATCTGCCTGTGCAGCGAGTGGCAGCCATATGTCTTTATATCCCAAATTTAATTTGGCTATTAGCCTCTCCCTTGGAGGAATAACCCACGCTGATGCCACAAGCTTACATCCTCTAATTTGTTAGGAGATGTTATAAACCACACGAAGCCCCTGTCATACTTAACAGAAGAAAATGTAATCATGGATTAACATACCATCCAAACATCTGTGTCTATACAAAGAATACCTACATAACATTGTAATGTTCAATACCTATATATCAATACACGTGCTTCATTAGTAGGATCGAAGCGTATACTATACTTGTTTAAATACCTTATATCTAATTGCATGTGCTTCATTAGTAGGATTGAAAGGTTGTGCCTGGACAAGCTGGCAGCCTATGAAAAAAACAGCCAGAATTGACTAGAGACAAGACAACAGTTCCAGAGAAAGTAGACTGTTTTGCTTCTCATCCACCTGTGCCCCTTTTCTAAGCCTAGGGAACAATCTGCAGAAGAGGGGGTGGTAGAATGTGGGCTGCGATTGGGGTTAATGGTGAAACTAACACATATAGAACTGGACACCATCTGATCACTTGATTGAACATACAAGCCCCCCTGCTGGTGGTGGGGACCCATGAGCTGTGTGGTGGTTGGGCACAAAACTGCATCAATTGGTTTTACATGAAGGATGCTGTACTCACAAATTAATACTTATTGTTAAAAAAATGAAACCTACATGTAACAACTATTTATAATGGAGTCCTAATGAAACTTACCTTCTAGGGGCCGCAAAGGTTTTGATAGAGAGCCTTTCTTGCCTCCCCCCCAGAACAAGGAAAATATGACGATGAGGAGGTCGCTCTCCAACTTAAATTTTGAGACAACTATTATAGAGGTAATCTCTTATAAAACTGGTAAAACTGCTTCTTTAATTGACTAATAGATATAAGAACTGTGAAAAGGATATTCTCTGTTCAGAACCAAATATTAATACTAAAGTCCTTAAACTATGCACTTAGCAAATATATAAATACAGGAGCTCTCATCAGTAATGGATTATTCTACAGGGAGATTTTGGCCAGGGATCTCAAGCGCCCAAAAAGGTAAAGGCTCCTTGCCTCTAAACTGGGATACCTGCAAGAAGAGAGGTGATAAGGCCCTGCTGCTGAAGACCTGATGTTAACATGGGAAAGATGTATTGAGACCACACATGCAAGTGTACAGAGGGCCTCTGGAACACCAGAGAGGTGTTACCAAAGCCCACTAACCAATAAAGCAAATACGGGTCCTCTGAGTCAAGCAAGACTCCACCGTACACCACTCAACCTCACCTGCCTGAAATACTGTGGCAGCAGAGGCAGCCATATGCCTGTATATCCCAAACCTAATGGCTATTGCTCTCGCCGGGAGGAATAACCCAATGGCTGATGCCACAGCCTTACATTTGGTTAGGAGATGTTACATAAGCCACAGTAAGACCTTGTCATAGTTAACAAAAAAAAATGTAATTCATGGATCACATATCATCTAAACATAGTGTCTATACCAAATAACAACCATAACTATTATGCTATTTAAATACCTATATATCTAATTGCTTGTGCTTCATTAGTAGGATCGAAAGGTTATTCCTGGACAAACCTGTCAGCCCATGAAAGGAAACAGCCAGAATTGACCAGAGTCCAAGACACAGCTCCAGAGAGAGTGGACTTGTTTTGGCTTCTCATCCACCTGTGCCCCTTTTTAAGCCGTAGGGAATAATCTGCGGAAGAGGGGGCATGGTAGAATGTAGGGCTGCGATTGGGGTGAATGGTGAAACTACAGCAATGTAGTCTGGACACTCATTTGATCAAACCTGATTGAACATAAAAACCCCTCACCCCCCGCTGGGAGGTGGGGCTATGGGGGTTTGGGCACAACAGCCTGCAAATTGGTTTTACATGAAGGATGCTTGTACTCATGGATTATCATTTTAGCTAAAAAAAATGGAAAAAAAAACCTAGAGAAATATGCAGGACAGTTATGGCAGAATGCATGATCTTGGTTGGGGTGGGGGTGGGGGGGTAAGGGAAAGGGAAATATGCCTGAACTGAAATTGGAAAAAATGATGTATGAAAATGCACAAAGCATCAATAAAAAAAAAGAAAACAAAAGAAAACAAAAGCAGAGAAAGATGCAGAAAAAGTTACGGCAAATGCATGATTGGGATGGGTAGGGGTTGTGTTGGTGTTAAGAAGGGAAGGGGATATATGCCTGAAATGAATTGGAAAATGATGTATGAAATACACAAAGCATCAATAAAAAAATATGAAAAAAAAGATTACAAAAAAAAGAAGGTAAATATATTAACTAAGCTATTTATTACACAGCTGTTTAATAGTGTCTCAGGAGGAAGTGACATTTAAGCCTCATGTGACAGATTCACTGAACTTAGCAGAGTGATTCCATCACCAGAGAGGCCTGTGAACAGGAAAGGCCAACCCTAGCCTTTGTGTAGCATGGATTGAGGATATCTCAGTTTAAAATGCATTTCTTTTTTGGTGATTTCTTTTTTTCTCAATTTTTTATTTGATTTTTTTTGGCAATAAGTAATAAGTAGTGAATATAAGCATCCTTCATGTAAAACCAATTTGCAAGCAGCTATGCCCAAACCCACACAGCCCAAGGCTCCCACCATCCAGCTGGAGGGGCTTGTATGTACAATCATGTTGATCAAATAAGAGTCCAGTCTATATTGCTGTAGTTTCACCATTCACCCCAATTGTAGCCCTTACATTCTACCACACCCCCTCTTCCACAGATTGTTCCCTAGGCTTAAAAAAGGGGCACAAGTGGGCGAGAAGCAAAACAGTCTACTTTCTCTGGAGATGTCGTTTTGGACTCTGATCAGTTCAGGCTGTTTTCTTTCATGGGTTGACGGTTTATCCAGGAATAACCTTTCAATCCTACTAATGAAGCACAAGCAATTAGATATACATGGATTTAAACAGTACTAATTATTATGGTAGGTTACTTTGGTATAGACACAGATGTTTGGATGGTATGCTAATCCATGAACTATAGTTTTTCTGTAAAAGATGACAAGGTCTTACTGTGGCTTATAACATCTCCTAACCACTAGAGGATGTAAGCTTGTGGCATCAGCCATGAATTATTCGTCCAAGGAGAGAGCTAATAGCCAATTAGATTTGGGATATACAGACATATGGCTGCCACTGCTGCACAGTATTTCCAGGCAGGTGAGGTGTAGTTGATGCTGATGGAGGAGTCTTGCTTGACTCAAGGAGACCAATATTTGCTTTATTGGTTTAGTGGCCTAAAATGCATTTCTAATGAATCTCAATCCTGGAGAATAAATACAGGAAATACTGAAAGGAGACTTTAAAGAAGATGTGAAAAAAAGTAGAGAAATGAAAGGAACATGGATCTAGGACAAGGCCACCTGCTAAGTTTTTTGTAATGCTAGGCACTGCTAGTTGAGGCTGGAAAGTGTTATTAGATTTAGTGAAATAAGGTAACTGGTGATTCTGAAAACTGATGCTCAGACAACTTAGGGAGTGGGCATGAACAGACCAGGAGCTGTGGCCTTAAAGGGGGGGAAAGTAGACTTGCCTTGAACTGCAGTACTGTCACATATTTAAGTGGATACTTAAAATGTTCAACCCTATTTCCTTGCTAGTAGAACAGAGATTATCTACCTTAATATGACTGTTAAGTATGGGGGTTAAATGATAGTTCACCAAGCATTTAACACCAAGCTTTGGTTCACAGATCGTATCTTTTTGGCTAATTCAGATCCATGCATGGAGATTTCTGATTCTTCTTACCTACTCTGTTCTATATCCCAAGACCATTGAAAGACTCACTCTTGTCATGTGACTGAGGAGCATTCTTCTTGCTATATAGGGACTTCAAATAGAAATGTTTTCCTTTTGCCCTATAGGTTGTAATGTCAAACAATATTATTGGATAGCTCTTCATTAGTGAGTATATCCAAAATGCCACTTCAACCCATTTCTTCTAGTATTTTTAGCAAACAGAAAAGGCCAGGAAATGATCTTATGTCTCCTAGATTTAAAGGAAAACTAACCAGAACACCCTGCACATTATTGAAGGGTAGAGATATTTCCACGTAATATAAAAATCCTAGATGAAATTGAACTAAGTAAAAAATGCCACCGAGGGGGTTAGGAGCTTTGCAAAAATGTTCCCCAGGTTTCTAAGATCACTTTCTTAGATCTTTTCCAATACAGCAAGGTAGCTGCACCTACTGTCTCCTTCCTACCACTATCAGCCTGGAAAAGACCTAACAGGGAAAACGAAATGTAGAGATACAGCAGAGGTCAGAGCTGTGAGTACCACTCTCTGGGTTCAAACTCCTTCTTTGTGCCATTTCATAGCTGGGTGGTTTGGGGCAATTCTCCCTCTGCCAAAGCAAAACACTAATAACAACTTTGTGATTAACAGAGGTTTTGTAAGAAGTAAAGTCTTCAAAATTTCACATGACACAAAAGAAAACTATACTAGAGTTTGATAGGCAGAATGCCTCCAGAACAGGAATTGGGTCAGGGGAGTGGTATGGAGGGGACCTTGAGCAGAGTCCTTAGTAAACAGGCAGCTCAGTTCCATGAGAGTAACTGAAGAAAGATCTTCAGGCCCTTACATTACTAGGAAAACTGTTGGCAGTTTAGGCCTCTAATGCAGGTGTGTTGCATGTTAGGCCAACACTGTGTTGGCTGGACTGGGGCAGTACACTGAGCAAATCAGTGGGAACTGGCTAGCTGAGTGGGGGCGGGGGGGGGGATCGAAAGAAAAACAAGCCAGGACAGACTGACATCACAGAGCTCTGGGCCCTTCTCCAATAGCAATCCTGTGTGGGAGGGGGAAGTGATTTGCTTTTTTGTTGTTATTCCTCCCCATTTCTCCTCACCTCGATTACAAATTTTGGGTTGGGCTAATAACAGTTCTATACTTTCTTCTTGTAAGAATGTAATGTTAGGATGTATCCCTGCTGTGAAGCCGCTCTCCCTCTCACAGATACTGACAGGCACCCTGCTCACACACTGCAGACAGGCTTTCTCCATTGGGAAATGAGACAACATCAAAGGGTATCCATGCTATGGTGTTGGTACCAGGCACATTCTGCTCCCCAGCCCCTTCCCTGCCTGCCCCCTGCTGCCTGGGAATCAGAGAGTCTGGCTGCAGACTCTTGTTGTAAGGGATCCTCCCACCTCCCCAGCCCCATCTTCAAATCTCCAAGATGCTTTGTCCTCTGCCCCATGGGCTCTGCTTCTCTTGGTCCAGGCCTGTTTCTGGTGCCGGGCCCTGAACTCCCCACCCCTGCTTGCCCCTCCCCCAGGTCGGGCCGTAGCCCCCTCTTTGTCCATGGTGTTGATAACTCTTCTAATAAAGTCAGTCCCCAGTAATCCGTCCCGGTGTCCTCTTCGACCACCGGAACCCTCATCCAAACCTAACACACACGAAACAAACAAAAGCTGCATTCTATGCATTTGTACAGGGTGAACCTGCACCTGCTCTCTGCCCAGGCTCCGCCTCCGCTGGAACCTGCGTTTCCCTGGGCCTCTTCTTGCTCTGGGTTGTTGGGGAGCTGACACTGGTCAGGCCGGCTCCCCACCCCAGCGTGGCCCGTCACCCCAACGACCCTCCAGTCCTTCTCAGCCTCGCTTTTAGGGAACTTGGCGAAGCGCCTGATAAAGTTTCTGGGTCTCCAGGCTGAAGAGAGGCACAGATGTCACCTGGCTCCCTGCTTCTCTGACGCTGCCCACCCGGATCTACCGGTCTGGTTCGTATCCGGCGGGGAGAGCAGTGGGGTCCGAGGACCCAGCGAGGGGTGCAGACCCGGCCTTACCGTTTTAGTTCTGCTCCAGAGGCGTTTGCAGATTGATGGAGGCGCGGGAATGGAAGACGTTTATATCCCAATGGTTGGCTCCACCCCACCAAAGCCCGCGGAGGCAAAGGGACCAATAGGAATGTCTACTAAACGCGGGAGAATGTCAACCTCAGAAAGTGTTAAGAAGCAATGAACTTTGTGCTTCTTCCTGGTTTCCTGGTTCTCTTATGCTTCCCGCCTTCTACCATCTTCCGCTCTTCCTCCATCACCTGCCTGTCTGTCTACATATGTCCGTCCGACTGTCTGCGTGTTTGTCTGTCATCTCTCTAATCTGTTTTCTTATCTATCAACTAACCATGTAGCTTATAAATGACAGTGAAACAGAGAACAAACATAAATCAAAGGAGAAATTGTCTTCCCCAGAACATGGGCTCTTTAATGGCAGGTGCTGTCCTCGCCTCCGCTCGTCTCTCTCTCCTTCCCAGGTCCTGCCTGGCCCTCAGTGTCTGGAATGGAAGCAAATCCCGAGCCAGGGTGCCCTCCTTAGTCCCCATGGAAAGCCAAACTCGGAGACCAGGTACGAATTTGAGTCTCCCTTTCCACCCAGAGCCCGAACCTCCGGCCCAAATCGTCTAGGTCTGCGGGTCGGACGGCTTTCCACTCCTGGGTGGGCCACTGCGGGCCTGCTCCGGAGATCCGGTTGGTGGGTGGGTTTTCAGGGGCCGCTGTGAGCAGAGCTGGCTCGCCCCTGTTAACTGGTCTGCTGCTGGGGTTAGGGAAAACGAAACTGCTTCCTGGACTTCTAGCCAGGTGCAAGTCTTTGTTGGCTCACTTTCAGGTTTAGCTCACTGCTGACTTATGATTGGTTGGGCTACCTCCTCCTCCTCCTCCTCCTCCTCCTCCTCCTCCTCTTTGTCTTATTTATTTATTTATTTATTTATTTATTTATTTATTTATTTATTTATTTATTTATTTATTTTCAGTCCTTTGTTGAGTTCTGGCAATCTGGGGCTCTGCACTTCAGCCTGGCCCAGACTCGGGATTCCAGCCCTGCGCAGCTGCCTCTGCCTGAAGGTTCAGTTCTCATCTGAGAGCTTCAGGCAGGAGCAGAGATCAGCGCTGTGCTCAGTGCGGACTGCATGGAAGGATCTCAACCCAGTAGTGCTCAGAGAGGAAAACTAAGTACAAGTCCTTACAGATTTTTGTATGTGTGCACAGCACAATATATGTTACACATGCATTACACATGGCTAACATTTTATTAAAATAATGTCATGATATACGTACTATTTTATAACTTTTTTACATGATTCTAAAATTTCCATCTCAATAAATCTTCATAGCACCATATTCAAGTTTTTCCTTAAAATGTTATTTTTTCCATATTGTTTGTACAAACCTGTATTTAACCAAGAACGATGCATCTATAGTGTAGAGAGAAAAAAAGATTGTCAGCCTAGATTTCAACACACACACACACACATACACACACACATTCCTAAATAGATATAAAATAATGATGCCATTTTTCTGAGAAATAAAGCAAAACAAACCAATTCAAAACAGGGAATTTATCACCAGCAAATCTTTAGAAGAAACTTGAAGAGTGGTTTGTTGGGCTGACAGAAAATTGTGTCTGTTTAAATTTAGAACCACATGTGCAGGGTGTGGTGGCACAGGACTTTAATCCTAGCACTTGGGAGGCAGAGGCAGGCGGATCTTTGTGAGTTCAAGGCCAGCCTGGTCTATGGAGTGAGTTCCAGGCCAGGTTGGGCTACAGGGAGACCCTGTCTTGAAAAAAGAAATTTAGAACCACATGAAAAGAATATACTACAGGTGCTGGAGAGATGGCTCCGCGGTTAAGAGCTCCAACTGCTCTTGCAGAGGACCCGGGTCCTATTCCCAGCACCCACATGGCAGCTAAGAACTGTCTTGAACTCCAGTTCCAGGGGAATCAATCTGACACCTTCCTCTGATCTCCATGGCACTGAACCAACCTACATGCAGAGAGTACATTCATACACATAAAAAGAAGAGAAGACTATGCTACAGAAAGTAATTATGTGAATATAAAAGGTGATCTTTCCCAGTGTTTAAATTACTTAAAGGAAATGACCATATTATGATGCTTATAAGCTGTAGAAATAAAATTTGTGGTGGAAGACGGAAGAAAAATGTGAAGCTATTGTTGGAATATTTGTGCATTATACAGGAAGAGGCATGTAATTTGACTATGACAAGTAAAAGACACATAGTGTAAGTCCCAGAGCTCCCATTAAACAAAGTAGACCACAGATGTACCAAGTCATAGGAGGAAAGGGGACTCAGTGTTGAATGCAGATCCACCATATTCTGTCTGTCTCCTGCCTTCCTCCTTTTCTCTCTTCTTCCTCTCTCTGTCTTTGTCTCTCTTTCTGAATATCTTGCTTCTTGTTTGTGTAGCTGCGTCTAACTGAGTTTCATCCTTAGCTGCACAGCTTCATAGATGCATTAGATACCATTTCCTTCTTTAGCTCTTGGGTTTTTGTTGTTGTTTGTTTGTTTGTTTGTTGGTATTTTTGAGACAGGGTCTCCCTTTAGTCCCAGCTGGCCTGGAGCTTGCTCTGTAGACCAGGCTGTCCTTGAACTCACAGAGATCCAGATCTGCCTGCCTCTACCTCCTGAGTGCTGGGACTAAAGGTGTGCACCACCACGCCCTGGCTTGGTTGCTTCTTGTAAGCTTTGCAAGCTTTGATTTACTTTGTTTTTTCTTTGCTTGTTTTACTTTTTTGGGTTGACATATGAAACAGTACTTTTTATCGTGACCATATTTGTTCTCACTCATCCCTTACACCGCTGTCCTCCCCATCCTCCACTGTCCTCCCCATCCTCCACTGTCCTCCCCATCCTTCACTGTCCTCCTTCCCTCCTCCAGCTGGATTCCTTTCTTGACTCAGTTTCCACTTCTGCCTTCCTATCACACATATTCATTACCCACTCCATTTCCCACTTCCTTTAAGGTCTCCTCCTCCCCTCTCATGATCCCCTTTCTAGTTTTGTGATTTATACACAGTCATAATACACACACACACACACACACACACGCACACCACACACACTTTAAAATTCAAGCTCTCCACATGAATGAAAATATGCAACATCTATTTTTCTGAGTCTGGCTTATCTCTCTTAACATAATGATTTCCAGTTGCACCCATTTTCCCGCAAAAGCAATGATTTCATTTTTATATGGTTGCAGAAATTTCCATTTTGTGTATATATACATATATATATATGTATATATACATATATATATATGTATATATACATATATATATATGTATATATACATATATATATATATATATATCACATTTCTCAATCCATGCGTGGTTTCATTTCCTGGCTATTGTAAATGCTTCCTTACTGAACATTGTTGTGCAAGCATCTCTGTGATCTGTTGACTTTGAGTCTTTCCGGTAAATACTCAGGGTGCACTTACATACATTCAGGCATAATGCCCATACACATAAAATAAAGTAAACTTTTCTTTGGAAGTGGGGCCTATAGTTTGGGCACACATTCTGGAATCATGTCAAGCTCCCACATTCCTGAGATGAAGAGCTGAGAAACATGATCTAAGAATGAGGTGAATGGCACCAATGCTGAATGTTTATCCCACTGACAACAGAGCTCACATGTCTTCACGATAGCAGCGTTCTTCCAGGAAACTGGGTGAACCATGGCAGTTCACAGAGAAAAGCATACCACAGTGGGTAGCAATGGCTCAAGGTATAGAATTCTCTATTTTGATCATATGCTCCCTCATTTAACATCAAATAGCTTTATACTTGAAGCCATAGCTTCTACTCCTGCAGGATTAGTCTTAGTGCAAGCTTATAGACAGCACCTATAAGGTTGGAGTCCTTCCCTACGGTGCTAGTATACTGCAGAACATACCACTCTGAAAACCAAGAGGTGGAAAAGGGTTATAGCAGATGGTCTCATGCTTAATTTATAGTAGCCTTTTTAGTAAATGTTTTCTTCTAGCCTTGTTACCTTGGTTCAAGAACTTTGCAGTTGCTGATACTCCCAAATAATGCAGGTCTCATGAAATTATAGGCCAAGACTGCTGTCCTGATCTTTTAGGGCCTCTCAGGCTGCTAAATTGACTTACTGCATAATTAATCTTAATTATGAAGGAGAGGGGACTTGCTGTTACAGAGATGAAAAAGAACCCTGGGCTCACCTAGGAAATTTTCTGGGGGCACTTACATATTTGTTTCTGTGTGTGTGTGTGTGTGTGTGTGTGTGTGTGTGTGTGTGTGTGTGTGTTGGGAGGGTTGCTGCATACTTGCCAGGGCATGTGGAGGTCAGAGGACAAATTGCATGAGTCAGTTCTTTCCTTCTGCCATGTGGATCCCAGGGATTGAATTCAGATGGTCAGCCTTGGCAGCCGGTACTTTTTACACACTGAGCCATCTCTCTGGCCCAGTCTTTTTTTTCATTTTTTAAATTGTTACCATTATTAAACTTTTCTTCCATAGGTCACACATCATTTCTCGATCAAATCTAGAGTCTCTTCCCCTTCCATGCCCCCTATCCCACCCAAGTCCCTGCACTCCACCATACATGTCTGGCATCTCTCTCCAGGTTTCTCCAGAGTTTTTTTTTTTTTTTTAGTTCTTTTGTTTTTGTTCTCTTCAACTTGTATTGCTACATTATATAGAGATATATATATATGTAGTTATATATAATACAGAGATATATACATACGTACATGCATACATACACATTTCACTGAATTGGAGGATTTTTTTCCCCTTCCTTAAAAGATGTCATGTTTTCCTTAAGGAAGTGCTCAAAGGTTCCCTCAACCATCAATCCTGCACTTTTGCTCCGCATTGGGGTCTTTCTCTACCATGGTCCCCCCAAATGAAGTCAAGTATGCATGCACCCTGTCTTGATCCCCCTGCACTGGCCTCCATGATACAGCCCAGGTAGTCTAACAATGGCAGTCTACACTCTGATGAGGCTGACATCCCCTTAGCTGTTTAGTCCACAAGCTGGGTATCTCAGTAGTCCCCATCTGGCATTGAAGGTTTGGAGGATTCTTGGAGAGACATGAGTCCTCAGTACATATTAGGAGGTTAAAAAGCTGTGTCTCATGCCTTTGAGGAGTTCTGGCCCAGTCTTAATACTTCCTTGCACAACAGAATTGGCTAATAGGAAAGTCACTATTACTCATACACCAGTTTAGTCCTGTTGGGAGAAACAAGCAAACAAAAAACAGTTCTGAGACCAGTTGAATTTTACTAAGTTTATATGAACAAATAAAGATTCTAGAACAGGATTTCTTGATCTTTTCTATTTGTGACCTCTTTTCACCCAGAAATTTTTATGCAACCCCGAGTATATAAAATAGGCATACAAAGCAAACATTTCAGGTAATAAATAGTAAATAAGTTGATTTTAAAATTATTTTTGGAATGGAATCAAAGACAAAAACCACACCATCATCTCAATTGATGCTGAAAAAGCCTTTGACAAAATCCAGCACCCCTTCATGCTTAAAGTCCTAGAAGGAATTGGATTGGAGGGATCATTCCTCAATGTAATCAAAGCCATATACAGGAAACCCACAGCCAATATCATCCTAAATGGGGAAATGACAGAAACATTCCCTTTAAAGGTAGGAACTCGGCAAGGCTGCCCCCTATCACCACTCCTCTTCAATATAGTGCTTGAAACACTTGCTAGAGCAATAAGGCAAGAAAAGGATATTAAAGGAGTACTAATTGGAAAAGAGGAAGTCAAACTATCCCTATTTGCTGATGATATGATTGTTTACTTAAGAGATGCAAAAAACTCCACCAGAAAACTCCTAGAAACGATTAACAGCTTCAGCAAAGTGGCAGGATACAAAATTAACCTTAAAAAATCAATGGCCTTTCTTTACACCAAGAACAAGCAACTGGAGAAAGAATTCAAAGAGACCTTCCCACTCACAATAGCCTCAAAAACAATAAGATACCTAGGAACAAACCTAACCAAAGACACCAAAGACCTCTACAACAAAAATTTTAAACCCTTAAAGAAAGAAATTGAAGAAGACCTCAGAAGATGGAAAAACCTCCCATGCTCATGGATTGGGAAAATTAACATTGTAAAAATGTCCATTTTACCAAAACTCTTGTATAGATTTAATGCAATCCCAATCAAAATCCCCAAGAGTTTCTTCACAGGCTTGGAAACAAAAGTTCTTAAATTCATTTGGAGAAACAAAAGACCCCGAATAGCCAAATCAATCCTGAGTGAAAAGAGCTACACAGGAGGGATCTCTATACCAGATTTTAAACTATACTACAGGGCTATAGTCATAAAAACAGCCTGGTACTGGCACAAAAACAGACCTGTTGACCAATGGAACAAAACCGAAGATCCAAATCTGAGCACATACAATTTCAGCCATCTCATATTTGACAAGGGGGCCAAGAAACCACAATGGAGAAAAGACAGCATCTTCAGCAAGTGGTGTTGGCAAAACTGGATCACCACTTGTAGAAGAATGAAATTAAACCCCTACCTCTCACCCTGTACAAAAGTCAACTCCAGATGGATTAAAGACCTCAACGTGAAACCCCAAACTCTGAAGGTGATAGAAGAAAAAGTTGGCAGCAGACTACAAGACATAGGCGTAGGAAAAGACTTCCTAAATCAGACAGCAGCTGCACAAGAATTAAGGTCGACAATTGACAAATGGGACCTCATCAAACTCAAAAGCTTCTGTACATCAAAAGAAACAATCAAGGAAGTGAAGAGAAATCCCACAGAGTGGGAGGAAACCTTCACTGCAGATACATCTGACAAAGCATTGATTTCCAGAATATATAAACTACTCAAAAAACAAAGAAAAAAGAAAACAAATGACCCACTCAATAGATGGAGCAAAGAACTGAACAGAGACTTCACAAGTGAGGAATTAGAGATGTCTGAGAAACACCTCAAGAACTGTTCAACATCACTAATCATTAAGGAAATGCAAATGAAAACCACTTTAAGATATCATCTTACTCCAATAAGACTGGCTAGGATCAAGAAAACAAATGATACCAAGTGCTGGAGAGGTTGTGGGGAAAGGGGAACACTCATCCACTGCTGGTGGGAATGTAAACTCGTACAGCCACTATGGAAAGCAGTGTGGAGAACCCTTGGAAGACTTGGAATGAACTTGCCACCCGACCCAGCCATACCACTCCTGGGCATGTACCCTCAAGACTCACCCCACCGCAGAGATACATGCACGGCCATGTTTATTTCAGCTCTCTTCACAATAGCAAGGAGCTGGAACCAACCCAAATGCCCCTCAACTGATGAGTGGATAGAGAAAATGTGGTACATCTACACAATGGAGTTCTATGCAGCAGTAAAGAAAGATGACATCATGAGCTTTGCAGGAAAATGGCTGGAGCTAGAGGACATCATGCTGAGTGAAGTAACACAGTCCCAGAAAAACAAACGATGAATGGTATCCCTCATCTGTGGATGCTAGTGCCAATTACCTAGTTGTAAGTATTTCTTGTGCACGGCCCCTTGAGCTTTTGTCCAAGCAGTTGGGAGTGATGCATATTGGAAACAACAACAACAACAAGAACAACAACAACAGAAAGGGCTGCATCAAAGAACTGACTGAAATGATGAACTTCTGCTCAAAACAGTCAACTTCCTCATGGAGAATATTGAGAAAGACTGAGAAAGAGATGAAAAGCATGTTTGGCAGAATGCATGAGCTCTGGTGGGGTGGGGGAATGGGGGGAGACATGGGTCTAGAGTTGTTAAAAATTAAAAATAAATTTATGTAAATAAAAAAATAAATAAAAATAAAATTATTCTTGGGGGGCTGGAGAGATGGCTCAGTGGTTAAGAGCACCAACTGCTCTTGCAAAGGACCTGGGTTTTATTCCCAGCACCCACATGGCAGCTAAGAACTGTCTTTAAGCTGAGCATGGTGGTGCACACCTTTAATCCTAGCACTCATTTGGCAGAGGCAGGTGGATCTCTGTAAGTTCAAGGCCAGCCTGGTCTACAGAGTGAGTTCCATGCCAGCTGGGGCTATAGGGTGACTCTATCTCAAAAAATTATTCTTGGATGATGTACATATAATTTTACCATTTATTAAAGAGAAAAGCAAAGTTATATACTAATGAGGTGGATGTGCTTATTGATTTTTACATAAATAATGAAGTCTTGGTTGAATAACAAGTACTAGAGGACAGAGAGCATCTTTGACACTTTTCAGAAATATGGTGATCTCATGATCACCAATCCTGAGAACACTACTTTGCATAAATACTGAGTACAAAATAGAAGCATGTTTAGGGCCATGTCAGAAATTGTTGGAAATTCTGTCCTAGTTTCAAGCCAAAATTACCATTAAAATATTTATGTAAAATTTTATTTTATTGTATTATTTTTTAAATATTTATGCAAAAATTTATATCAAATACAGTTATTAAAGATGGCTCAGTGGTTAAGAGAACTGGTTGTTCTTGTGACCCAGGTTTTGAGTCACATGGTGGCTAACAACCATCCTAACTCCAGTTACAGAGGCTTCAAAAACCTCTTCTGACCTCTGTAGGCATTAGATGTCCTGGGTGCACCTACTTACATGCAGGCAATACACTCATACATTAAAAAAAAAAAAAATGAAAAAAGAGATTCACAGTGCACCTGAGCATGCCTGAAGTTGGCCTCTGCATGCTGGTGAGCTCCCAAGATGCGCTTCCCCAACCATCTAGCTTGGGATCATCCGAAGCCCCTTTCACTGCTCTAGAGCTAGACTCCTCCACCCTTGAGCATAGATCTGGACATTTCCAACTCACCTGAGAGTGCTTGAAGCTAGCCTTCACAAGGTGCCATGGTCTGGTTGTTTCCAGCTTGCCAGAGAGTGCCTGAAGCTGGCCTCTGTGTTGTGGTGAGCTTCCTCAGTGGTGGTATTCCTAACCCTCTAGCTTGGGATCACCTGAAGCCCCTCCTGCTACTGCAGGGCTAGACACTCCCTGTATTTTAGTAGGGTTCCAGACCTCTGCAGACTGCCCAAGAGGCCTGAATCAAGGCTCCACCTAGCAAGTCTCCCAAACTGTGCTGTGCCTCCTAGTACAGGCCAAGACCTTAGATGGAAGCCTGATAATATTAGATTGATACTTGACTTGGGCCTCTGTGGGAGCCCTTGACTAGCTGGATAAGAACTAGTTGGTCCCTCTAATACAAAATTAGAAGAGAGAATCTAAAGCCTAGACCAACCAGCCTTTCATACCTAATAAGAAGACAACAAAGGCACATCAAGAATATAAAGAAGTCAGTCTTCAACTCAACTCAGGAAGACCTGAGTTTCATACCAGAATTACAAACAACAAAATAAATTTACATGCCAAAATCACAAAGAAAAACTAATATGAAAAACCCAAATGATATGTCTCCCCTAAATACCACCAGTCCTATGGAAAAGTTCCACAATGAGAACCCTCTTGTCATAACACAGGACACAGAATTTAAAAGAACAATCATAAACATGATCAAAGAATTCAAGGAATTTAAGGAACACATAAACAAATGAAAGAACTAAAAGAAGATAGGGATACACTTCTGACTGAATTCACAAAAGAGAAGTAGTGAAGAAAACTGAAATGAAGAAGGAAGTGAAACAATAACCCATCTGGAAACAAAGAGAGAAACCCTCAGCAACAGAATGAACTAAGTAGAAAACAGAATATAAAGACTTGGTGATGAAGCTGAAGAACTGGACGACTCAAGCAAAGATTATGAAAAATAAAAAACAGCACAGGAATGGAATATTCAGGAAATGTGGGACGCCATGAAAAGACCAAGTCTATGTATCACAGGCATAGAGGAAGGAGAAGAATCTCAGGATAATGGTACTGACCAGATCTTCAACAGGATGTAGGAGAAAATTTCCTCCAATTAAGGAGGGGTATATAAAATGCCCACCACATAGGGCTGGGGATCTCTTGCCACTTTGTCATCATGGGCATAGGGCATGGAATTCATGCCAGGACTCTGGGTGCCCATATTGGGAAAGGAGAATCACTCCTCGTCATGAAGAGCTGTTGTCTCCATTCACTTTGTAGGCAAGCTTAATAAACACTCTAGTCCTTCCCAAAACTGAGATTGGAGAGTCTGCTGATTGCTTTGCCTAGTAACCAGGGAACCGATAGTGGCAGAGGATGGGGAGGAGCAGGGATTCTCTGTGCGTGGGTACCCCCCCCCAGGAAAATTCTCTGTGATAGAGGGCCACATCATGCTTATCAAAGCAACAATTAGCCAAGAAGATATTACAGTCATGAATGTATACTCACCAAACTCTGGTGCACCCAACTTCATAAACACAATACAACAGGACTTTAAGACAGATTAATCCCAACACACTTGTAGGAGGAGACTTCAATACCCTGCTGTCTCCATTAGACAGGTCAACCAGACAAAGAATAAACAGAGAGACATCTGAATTAAACAATATGATACATCAAATAGACCTAACAGACAGCCACTGAATAGTCTACCTAAACACCAAAGAATATACTTTTTTAAAAAATTTTTTAATTTATTTCTGTAGGTGTATCAATGTACTGTCTGCATGCAGGTCTGTGCACCCGTGTCGTGCAATGCCGTGGAGGTCAGAAGAGGGTCTCGGATTCCCCTGGAGCTGGAGTTCTCCTGGAATTGGAGCTTCAGACGGCTCTCGGCCGCCATGTGGGTGCTGGGGATCGAACCCGGGTCCTCTGTAAGAGCGGTCGGCGCTCTTAACCGCTAGGCCATCTCTCAGCCCCAATATACTTTCTTTTTTTAATAAAAACTTTTATTGATGTTTTGTGTATGAAATACATCATTTTTAGGTCCAATTTAGACATATTCCCCTTTCCCTGCCCCCCCCATCCACCCCATAGAATATTCTTTCTTTCTTTCTTTCTTTCTTTCTTTCTTTCTTTCTTTCTTTCTTTCTTTCTTTCTTTCTTTCTTTCTTTCCTTCCTTCCTTCCTTCCTTCCTTCCTTCCTTCCTTCTTTCTTTCTTTCTTTCTTCTTTCTTTTTTTTTTTTTTTTTTTGTTCTTTTCGAGACAGGGTCTCCCTGTAGCCCTAGCTGTCCTGGAACTCACTCTGTAGACCAGGCTGGCCTTGAACTCATAAAGATTCGCCTGCCTCTGCCTCCCGAGTGCTAGGATTAAAGGCGTGTGCCACCATGCCCAGCCTCTTTTTTTTCTGGTATTTTTGAGACAGCTTCTCCCTTTAGTCCCAGCTGGCCTGGAGCTTACTCTGTAGACCAAGCTGGCCTTGAACTCATAGAGATCCACCTGCCTCTGCCTCCTTAGTGCTGGGATTAAAGGCGTGCACTACCACACCCAGCCAGAATATACTTTCTTTTTTAAATTTATTTTCATATGTGTATGAATGTACTGTCTGCATGTAGGTTTGTGCACCCATGTTGTGCAATGCCGCAGAGGTCAGAAAAGGGTGTCAGATTACCCTGGAACTGGAGTTAAAGACAGTTCTCACTGCCATGTGGGTGCTGGGGATTGAACCCGGGTCCTCTGCAAGAGCAGTCAGCGCTCTTAACCACTAGGCCGTCTCTCCAGCCCCCAGAATATACTTTCTATTCAGCTTCCCATGGAACTTTCTCCAAAATCGGCCACATACTTGGGCACAAAAGAAACCTCAACAAATAAAAAAAAAATTGGTCCTATCAGACCAAAATTCAATAAAACTTAATATCAATACCACAAGAAGCTTTAATAACCACACGAACTCATGGAGATTAAATAGCACTTTCCTGAATAATGAATGGCTGAGTAGAGCTCAGTGGATGAACTGGCATTGAGGAATGGCCTGGGAGATTAATTTTGCACAATAGTCCCTAACACAAATGATAGAATATATGAACTCCAGAGTGGGGGCTGCGGGAGGGTGCCAATGGAGAAGGGGGTAGAAAGACCCTTAGGACTGATTGAGATGCTGTATATGAAATACACAAAGATTCAATAAAAATTTAAAAAATGTAAAAAAAAATCATTCCGAAGATGTACAATCTAATCCAAAGACATATCTGCTGAGGAATAATGGTAGGAAAATATTGTCATTATTTTCTATAAGAGCAGGAAACTCATGTTATGGTAAAAAACTACAACTCATGGGCTGGAGAGATGGCCTAGCGGTTGGGAGCTCCGACGCTCTCGCAGAGGACCCGGGTTCGATCCCCAGCACCCACATGGCGGCCGAAGGCGTCTGAAACTCCAATTCCAGGAGAACTCCGGTTCCAGGGGAATCCGATAGCCTCTTCTGACCTCTGTGGCATTACATGACATGGGTGCACAAACTTGCATGCAGACAGTACATTCATACACATACAGAAATAAATAAAATTAATTAAAAAAATTAAAAAAAAACTGCAACTCATAACATACAGTGGTCTCACAGCAGAGTGAGGTGATTCAGGCAGCATCCCTTAGCATTTCATTGGCTGGCTTGACTGCACGATGCTAATTGTGCATGCTGTGTGTTCAGAACAAGGGCTTCACATCAAGTGAAGTCACGTGATGCAAGACGAGTGAGCACTGCCAGAAGCACCTCAGACCAACTGCATGTTTGATTTTGAGATAATTTTTGGTGGTTGTACTTTCAGAAACCTTTTACTGCTGCCAGAGTTTTCATGAGCCATCACGTTTAGTTACATGGCCCTATATTTAAGAAGCTGTGTTCTAGACAGGGCTGTGGGAAGATGGGTAGAACACAGTTTGAGTGGGTTCCCCAAAGGACTGTGTATTGTGAGCTTGGTCTTCAGTATGATCACTGGAGGGGGTTTCGAGGGGTGGTGCCTCATGAGAGAGCTGTAGGTCATTGGGGGAATTGCTCTCAGAGTGGTTAAGGTTGGTTACATGAGACCTCTGAACTATTGAGGCAATGTCTAATTGTCAGAACAAGGCTGACCCTGAATC
The DNA here is from genome assembly GCA_009823505.1 of Rhizomys pruinosus. NCBI lineage: Eukaryota > Metazoa > Chordata > Mammalia > Rodentia > Spalacidae > Rhizomys > Rhizomys pruinosus. The sequence continues at coordinate 662,030 of VZQC01003810.1, read as the reverse complement.
TCTCTCTGGTTTCCCCACTCCTATGTGTGCCTGGTGTGCATAGAGGCCAGAAGAAGGCACTTGTCCCTGGAAATGGACAGTTGTGATGCACCATGTGGGTACTGATAACTGAACCTTGGTCCTCTGCAAGAGCAGTGAGTTCTCTTAACTTCTCTCCACCCTCCTTGCCTCAGTTACTTTGTTTTAGTAATATGAAACAAACTAATATAGATGGATGGTTCAGAATGCTCCAATCTTTAACAGGATGAGGTATATTTATCCAGAAAACCAGAAAAAAAAATCTATACAGAGCTGATCTGATTGGTACAATTGGGCTTTGCTTTATTTGAGGATAACGTGACTGCCTTGAGCACAGGAGGGAGTGTCTGCAATGTTCAGGAGGGACTAAGTACTTGTATGGTGGAGGCGTTCCCTTGCTACTAGTGGTTAGGGCACCGATCCTCAGTACTGCCCTGAAAACTAAAATAGTGTATGCATAACAAGCACTATCAAAGGTTAGGCCTACATTGAAAGTACAATGATAGTCAAATAATAAAAAAGGAAATCATTCCTTAAGTGTCAATCATTTTAGGAAAGAACACTGATAACAGTGTGCACATTAATATATTAGTCACTACGTGTATGACTGGAAAGGCCAAATAAAGAAACTCAAGGTAAGACTAGTGATTAATACTTGATCGACAGAGAAAAAGAGGAGGGGGAAACATATAGAAGAGGTAACAGTGGGAGAAAGGAGGTGAGGTGGGTTTGGGCTGAGGGTTAATAGAAAAGGGAAAGGTAAAGAAATACAACCAAATGATGCAGGTCACTCCCAGTCCTTGGGAGCTGAGACACAGAAATCTTAGGAACCTGGTAACCTATGTTTTTGGGAAAGGAAAAAAAGTGGTGATGGTAGAGTGGGAGAAAGAGTAACAGGACAACCACAGCAGGGTGAGCTAGCCTGCTCTATTGATGGTGGCTCTTCAACAAAGGAGGACTAAATGTAAGATGGGGAGAGTTAGATGGGGCTGTAGAGGGTGAAAGCAGTCTGGCCTGTTGGCTGGTTTGCTGGATTCATCACCAGTCTGAGTCTTTGGCATTCCTTCCCAGAACTCTGTCAGCCCTGGTAGTCTTGTCCTGCCTCTGTGCCTTCTTTTGGGAGATCTGGTTACAGATGTGGCCTGGTCAGTGGGCAGTCCTTCACAGGAGGTGTCTCAGATGCTGTTCACCCCTCTATGTTATCCTTCAGGGATCTGTTACTGGCTCCAGCCCTGCCCCTGTACAACCCTTCTGTTATCTGGTGGGCTGCTTAGAACCTGTGTTTAAGTTCCCTTACAGACTCTGGCTCAGATCAAATCTCCATCTCTCTGACTGCCAACTCAATGGCCTCCCTCTACCCTCCATCGATGATGTAATTCTTTTTGTCTAAATACAGTATTTAGTCCCACATAACTTGCTCTGAGTTTCCCACAAGTGCAGTTCATAGAGGGTCATGGCTGCCAAGTGCCCAACACAGCAAGGTCTTTAAAAATGTGTGTTGTGTGTGGTGTGTTACATGTGTTACATTACTGAACAGGTGCATGCACCGGTGTACATGCATGCGGAGGGGGATGTGCACGTCTTCCTCCATGGCTCTTTGCCTATTGGCTTGAGAATTGCAAGCTTGCATTTTGGTCCATACTGGCTAGGCAGTAAGCCCCTGGGATCCAGGTGTCTCTGCTCAGAGATGCTGGGATTACAGGCACATACAGCTATGCCTGGCTTTTTACGTGGGTGCTGGGGACGTGAACTCAGGTCCTCCTGCTTGCACAGCAAGGGCTCCTACCCACTGAGCTATCTCCCACACCCAGCAGGAGTCTTTCTGAAATGGTGATCTGTAAACATTCCAGTCAAGTGCCAAGAGAAAAGAATATCTCTATCTAGAAGCATCGCCATCCACCTCTTGTCTAGATTTTTCTTTTGTTCTGCTTTTAAAAATTCTGTTACTCAAAATACCGCACAGATTTTTCTGAGTCTCTGTATCTTGAACAGTGTTTGTGCCCTCTTTGGCTAGCAGTCCTTCTCCCTGTAAGCTTGGAGTGTTCCAACCTGAGCCAATCCTACAGGACAGACTCTGTATTTCTTCTCTTATATAAAGTTCTCTAGTTTGTACTGCTATTAAAAACTCAGCAGAGCTGGGTGTGATGGCGCAGGCCTTTAATCCCAGCACTCGGGAGGCAGAGGCAGGCAGATCTCTGTGAGTTCAAGGCCAGCCTGGTGTACACAGTGAGTTCCAGGCCAGCTGGAGCTATAGGTGACCCTGTCACAAAAGACCAAAAATAACAATAAATAAATAAATAAATAAATAAATAAATAAGTAAATAAATAAATAAATAAATAACAATATTCAGGCTTCACGAAGTTCTTCTAATAGTCCCCCCACCTTTTTCTCTATATTATTCCTGGGAGACTCTAGCAGAGTATACCTGGGTATTGTCTGCCATCTTCCTTTCCTGGAATTATATTTGTGTGTGCTTTTTTTTTTCTAACTCTGTTCTCTTAAAAGATTCTGTTGTTAGAAATCATGTATTTCTTTTATTTATTTATTTATTTATTTATTTATTTATTTATTTATTTTTGTCTTTTTGAGACAGGGTCTCCCTGTAACCCCAGCTATCCTGGAATTCACTCTGTAGACCAGGCTGGCCTTGAACTTACAAAGATCTACCTGCCTCTGCCTCCTGAGTGCTAGGATTAAAGGCGTGCATGCCACCACACCCGGCTTAGAAATCATGTATTTCTAATGAATAATAGTCAGTTAAAATTACAGGACAAGAATTTTATTTTCTCATTTTTTTAGACTAAGGGTAAGGGGTTTCTATTGGAAAACCTCAGAATATACAGATGCTTCCTTGCCCTGGAAGCCAGGCAGAGCAGAAGGTTGTGGAAAATGGGTGTCTCAACTGCATGAGGATTGATGCCAAACACAATGCTTCTCTCCAGGCCTGAAAATCGTCGGACACTGTCAAACATATCATGGGTATAAGTGAATTCATTGTTATTCTGAGACACTTTCCTCTTCCTCATTTCTTTCAGGAACATATCTTTATAGTCACACACATCACTTGCTGTGCTGAAAAGCACAGCAATATCTCGGGAAGAATAGCCATTACTCAAGAAAAACTGGCACTTCTCTGCTACATAGGTCGCCATCTCCTTCAAACTCATGTGCTCAATCTTGAAGTTGCCTAATACACCCTGGGCCCAGTTAAACTCATTGAGCATTCCCAGGTACTCAGGAGGGATGTTGAATGGCGGGTTATTTCTGACTTCCTCCAGTTCTTTTTGTAGGTACCTAGCTATGTTATCTGCATTGCGCACCACTCTTGTGAGCTCTTCTCTTGGATACTGGCATGAGAAAGGTGGGAGGCCACTAATACTCAAGTGGCTGGTCTGAAAATAGTCTAGAAAGATCCAGAGAATGCCAGGACTATCTTGTTCTCTCTGAGTGATGGCTTTTGCCTTCCCATACCAGTCCCCGTCTTCAGTGCGGAAATTCTGAGCCTCATCAATGATGATGTGTTGAATATCATAGAAGTTAGTTTTCATGAAGGTTTTCCGGGTCACTGCTTGGCAGATATTTTTTGAACTGTAACAATGAAAATGACATAGAAAGAGTTGCTCTCGTTGAGTAACATTCTTTAACAAACTATTCGGCTATAATCCTCTGAACATAGCACAGAACATAACACAGACTGTTTTATCATCTATTTCTGAAGGATGATGTAACAGAAAAAAATTAACCCCAGATTAAATAACACAAGGCATAGAATCCAACTGCTTACCTGATAAAGTCCCTCAATCTCTGGTTTTCACAGATGTAGAGAATGCTGTCTGTCTCACAGTTGAACACATTCCTGAGCTTCTCCATGATCTTCAGAGCCATGACTGTCTTCCCTGACCCCGGCAAGCCATGGACAAACAGGTCTCTGGTCTTACGGAGATTTTTCGAAAGTATCTCATATTGTTGGGCTGTGAGCAGGTTTAAAATCTCACAGCCAAGCTGGTCACTCAGGAAAGATCTGAAGCTGAGCAAGACCACCACGAGGGCCTGCAGCAAGGCTTCCATCTGCTGGATGTCTGCAAGGCTATAGGAGTCAGGGTATTCTATGGAACAGGCTGACCCCTCTGGGCACTCTGCATTACTCTGGGGACTCAGGCAGAGGACCTTGGTCATGACACACAGCTTCCCAGTGTAGCCCCCGGCGTTCACCAGCTTCTGTTTCAGTGTAAAGGCAGTGTGGGTACAATAGTCCTGTCCCCCTGCATCCTGCTCCCCAAGGACGGTGTAGAGGATGGGGGCACTGTCCTCTGCAATCAGCAGAGCATCACAGATGACTCCCTGCTTCTTTTTCAAGTCCAGGTCCACGGCCCAGCTTCTAGAGAGGATCAGCACTCCACAGGAGAAAGAATGCATTTGCTGGTTTATTAAGCTCTGTAGACCCTGGTGCTCTGAAGACAGCTCCCTCCAGAGGGACTCAGGCGTGTATCGCAAACATCCTGGTGACACTAGACATAGGAAGAGTTGATGAGACAAAACTGTGTTTGTATTGTTTTCTATGAATCACATATTGTGGTTTAAAAGGGGGAATCAAGTTACTATAATATAGTGTAACTTAAGAGAAATTCCTTTTGAAATACTCCTCGTTAGCTCATGTTCTACACATCTGATTGAATGATGTTGCCTTCACATTGTCTTAAAGAGAGAAGTGTATGCCAACCGAATGGAATTTAATGAGCTTAAGCAAATAAAAATCATCTATGGAATTATTCTTGTACTCCCCACCCACATGACAAGACCACAATTCTTGCAAGCCTCGAATCCTATTGGCACAAGACTTCATAAACCTCATGTTGGGGAGGATAATCTCTCATGAATTTATTTTTGATCAATGACATTAAGCTATTTATTTTTTCCAATGTAAAAATCAGATGTTCATACCTGGAAATAAACGTTGTTGGAGATCGGCTTTATGCTCTAGACCTTTCTTAGAATACACTGGTCTGCAGCAAGGAGGGCTGTCAGATAGACTCAGCTGACATTCAAAGTCTTCTGCGAGGCTTCTGGGGTAGGGTGGCTGATCAGCGGCTGCCTCTGTGTGACACAGTGAATGAAGAGTCAGGACAACACAGTAAACTACTGCAAAGGGGGAAGATCAGAAGAACTTCAGAAAGCACAGGGTGGGGAAGCTGAAGCTTGATCTGTTAGGTAATCCAGGCAGCACTGGTGAAAGAGAATGCAGTCCCCACCCCCATGACAAGACCACAGTTTTTACAAGCCTCGAATCCTGATGAGGCAAGGACTCCTCTGACATTATGATTTAGCAGTGGTGAGCATGTCCTTTTTGTCCCTTTCCATGCGTCAGAGTGCTATGGATGGATACCATCTAGAATGGGACCCAGTATTTAATCCCAAGGTACCCTGGTGTCCTTGTAATGAGACAAGCAGAAGTCAGGAACTTGTGCTTCACCATACCACAGCTCAAGGCCAATAGACAGCTGGGAAAGAAAGCTGGGGAAAGAAAGGACTAGAATTGACATGCCAAGAATTTCAGGAAGCAGGAGAATGGGCTCGGAAAGTGTAGGGTACAATGGGTGGAAGCCTGTTCTGCGTAGTAGCTGAGCTCATTACCTGAAGATGACCGAGGCTGTGAGGAGTCTCATAGCCATGAACTTTATATAAGCAGTGGCCCGACCAGCATTAGATAAGAAATCCATCCTGAATGCCAGACACTGAAGGACAGATAGGTCCAGATGCAGAAATGACAGATGACTCAATCTGACCAATAGGTGAATCAACCAGACAAAAATTCTATACCGTAAATGTAATGGACGTAACAGAACATTCCACCTAACAATGGCAGAATATACATTATTCTCAGCAGTCCATGGAGCTTTCTCCAACACAGATCACATTGCAAGTCTTAAGAAACATAACCAGGCGTGGTGGTGCACGCCTTTAATCCTAGCACTCGGGAGGCAGAGGCAGGCGGATCTTTGTGAGTTCAAGGCCAGCCTGGTCTTTAGAGTGAGTTCCAGGACAGCTAGGGCTACAGGGAGACCCTGTCTCGAAAAAGCCAAAAAAAAAAAAAAAGAAATATAAAAAAAATCGGAGCTGGAGAGATGGCTCAGTGGTTAAGAGCACTGACTGCTCCTGCAGAGGACCTGGGTTTGATTCCTAGCACCCACATAACGGCTAAGAACCATCTTTAACTCCACTTCCAGGGGAATCTGACGCCCTGTTCTGACCTCCGTGGCATTGCAAGACACGGGTGCATTGACCTACATGCAGGCAGTACACTCATATACATAGGAAGTAAAAATAGCCGGGCGTGGTGGCGCACGCCTTTAATCCTAGCACTTGGGAGGCAGAGGCAGGTGGATCTTTGTGAGTTCAAGGCCAGCCTGGTCTACAGAGTGAGTTCCAGGACAGCTGGGACTACAAGGAGACCCTGTCTCCAAAAGACCAAAAAAAAGAAGTAAAAATAAATAAATACATAAAAAAGAAATATAAAAAATAATCTCTTGTATCTTGTCTCATAATTAAATAAAACTATAAACCAATAGTAAGAGAAACCATAGAAGCTCTACAAATACATGGAAATTAAACAATGCACTCTTGAATGACCAAATTTCATGATGCCTTCTTTCTTTTTTTTTTTTTTGGTCTTCTTGAGACAGGGTCTCCCTTTAGTCTCAGCTGGCCTGGAGCTTGCTATGTAGACCAGGCTGGCTTTGAACTCATGGAGATCTGCTTGCCTCTGCTTCCCAAGTGCTGGGATTAAAGGCATGCGCCACCATGCCCAGCGATGCGATGCCATCTTTCTTAACCACTGCATAGAACTCCGTTGTGTAGATGTACCACATTTTCTCTATGTACTCATCAGTTGAGGGGCACTTGGGTTGGTTCTAGCTCTTTGCCATTGTTGAAGAGAGCTGCAATAAACATGGCTGTGCATCTATCTCTATGGTAGGATGAGTCTTGTGGGTATATACCCAAGAGTGGTATGACTGGGTCAGGTGGTAACAGGCTGGTGTAACTTAGCCTTTCTGGATGCTTAACGACCATACTTAATGCCCATACCAATTTGGCTATTGGACTTAAGGGATAACTTTGTTCTTTGCCCTCAGAGGTCAACTAAATCCCAGGGGACTATGGATGAGGGCATCTCTTGAAATGTCTTGCAAATGTGAGTCATCAGTCTTCCTGTGCAGAGAGGTCTTGGAGATCCACTAATGGGACTTCAGCCAGTGTCCAGTCTATAAAGAGGAAATTATGCTCATGCTTCAAAAAGGGAAGCCTGATCTAGTAAGACCTGACTTTGTCCTCGAGTGGATGGACCTGGTAAATGAAAGGCCAAAAGGAGCCAGAGGCTCCTTCCCCCCAAAAAACCTGAGTGACCCCTGAGGACCAGATCCTCAACTGACCTTGAGAAAACAAAACCTTGGTTAATCTGGGCTAACTGTGTGGCCTTAAACATCCAAAAGGAAAGTATAACCAGAAATAATCAGTAGGGCCTGAGAAATTGTACTTCAGGTATAAAACTTGAGATCTTAGTAAAAAGAGAAAAAAACAAACAAACAAAAAAAAGCACTGTTGTTTGGCCTGTCTTCAATTCTTACTGGCCAGTGCATCTACTCCGTGGCTGCCACTGCTTTTGCCATCCTTCAAAGACATGAGACACAGCTTTTCAACCTTCCAATATGGACTGAAGTCTCATGTCTCTCCAAGAATCCTCCAAATCTTCAGTGCCAGATGGGGACTGCTGAGACATTCAGCTTGTGGACTGGGCAACTACTGAGGTTTCAACCTCTTCAGAGTATAGACTGCCATTGTTGGACTACCCAGGCTGTATCAAGGAGACCAGTACAAGAAGATTAAGACAGGATATCGTGCTTACTGGACCTCATTTGGTGACATGGAAAGGGAAGACCCCAGTGAGGAGCACAAGGGCAGGACTGATTTTTTGGGGGGTTTGCCAAGGAGGAGCCTTCAAACACTTCCTTAAGGAAAACATGACATCTTTCAGCCTAGTAAAGAAAAAAAAAGAAATCATAAACTGAAGATGCTAAAACCTATGATGTCATAATCTTGATATATGTGTGGCATGCATATATGCATATTTTGGAGTGATGCAAATTGGAAGGAACAACAACAACAACAACAACAACAATAAAATAAAAGACTGGGTCAAAGAACTGACTGAAATGGTGAACTTCTGCCTGAAACAGTAAACTTCTGCATCGAAAATTTTAAGAGATTGAGAAAAAGATGAAAAACATGTATGGCAGAATGCATGAGCTCAGGTGGGGTGGGGAGCACTGAGGGGAAATGGGTCTAGATTTGATTGGGAAGTGTTGTATAAAATGCACAAAGCTTCAATAAAAAATTGGTTTCGAAAAAAAAAAGAAAACTAGTGAAGCTACTGTGGAAATCAACATGGAAGTTCTTCAGAATCCTGAAAATAAAACTACCATATGCTCCATCAATACCACCCCAGGTATAGACCGGAAGGAGTCTAAGTCAGCAAACCACAGAGACACAGAGAAACCTGCACATCCCTGTTCACAACAGCCAAGACAGGAAACTAGGCTCGATGCCCATCAACAGATGACTGGATAAAGAAAAGTTGGATCTATCGATAATGACGTCTTAGTCAGCTGTAACAAGGAACAAAACTATGTTGTTTTCAAGTAAAAGGATGGAACTAGTGATCATCGTGTTAAGCAAAACAAGCCAGATTCAGAAAAATCAGTACTGCATGTTTTCTCTTATATGTAGAATCTAAGTTTACAATACACACACATGCACACACACACACATATATATATATATATATTAATATAACTAATCCAATATATGAAGGTAGAATAGGTCCTATGTTGTGATCGCATCTCCCTGTATATATATATATATATATATATATATATATATATATAATATGACATAAAAGCAGAAATGAATTCTTTGAGAGAAAAAAGTGGTTGGGGTGACAAGGGCAGTGGGGATGAATATAATCAAAGTACACAATACAAATGCATGAAAACATCACAATGAACCTCATCATATTGTATGGGAACTATAAATTTTTATAAAGAATATAGAACAAAAGACAGAGAGGGAAGAAAAAAGCTTCTGCATATTTAAAGAAGAAAACCAATAAGCCTGTCCGATTCCATTCTTCACCATTGGAATTAATCACACAGGCAGTGTAATTTCATTTGACTTGGTATAATCCAGAATAAGAAGTCAGACATCTCATCTTTTTTTGATGTTCTCCAAGTTCCTTAAGCTCCACTATAAAAAGCTTATTTTTCAATCTTTTTTTTTCTTTTTTGGTATTTTCACATTTAGCCTAGGCTAGCCCCCACTTGCATTCTTCCTTCCTCAGCCTCCTACGTGCTGGAGCCACACATGTGTACCACTACCTCTGGTTTGTTTTGAAGCTTGAATGGTCTTTCTTCATTCAATGCAATGTTACTTATTCTATGCCTGAATAGCTCTTTGCTTGAACTATAGTGAAACTTAAAATGTTCTCTATTAAAATTCTGTTCACCTGGTTTACTCCTGGACCATAACTAGGTCCAACTGAAATATACCATGCCCAGCACTAATTCCTGACTCTCGGGGTTGATGTCATGCTATACTTTGGCACCAAGTGGTCATTATTATCAGGGCTCACCAAATTACAATTAGAGAGTTTTAATTAATATTGATTTAAATAAAAAAATCCATTTCCGGTTGGCTGGCAAGATGGATGTGGGTAAAGGTGGCTTTCACGAAAACTAATGACCTGAGTTCAATGTCCAGGACCCACATTGTGGAGGGAGAGAACTGACTCCTTCAAGTTGTCCTCTGACCTCTACATGAGCTTGTGACATGTACACATGTGTGCAACACACACAGAGAAATCCATTTCTAAATTTTCCCTTTACTTCTTTTCATTTTTGTTGTTTTTGAGACAAAGTCTCCTTATAAGACCCAGGTTGTCTGGAACTCACTCCTTGTGTAGACCAGGTTGGCCTTAATTTCACAAAGATCACTTACCTCTGCCTCTTGAGTGCTGTGGATTAAAGGTATGGCTACCATACATAGCTTCTATACTTCTTTTATGAAAAAGAATCATAGTCAGAAAAATAACAGATTATATTCTCCAATGAAACTTTTTTGTAGTCAGAAAGCATAAAGATTTAGAAAGAAAGCCAATTTCAATGTGTATGAGGAGCTCAAGCTTAGAGAGTAAAGGAAACAGAGGAACTAAAGGAGCAGAGAGGACAGAGAGGAAAGAGCTCTCCCCCTCACCTGGGACTGTGTCCGTCATCATGCCCACCCACTCTTCAGTGGTCAGGCAGTACATGCCCTTCTCCTTATCCACCACCCACGAAACAGGAGGTTTTGAGAACACTGCACAGCAGAACCGATCCACTTTGATCACACAGAGGTAACCATACAAATTTCCCTTTTGAAACACATCTATGACCTTGGTACTGAAGGACACCTCTGCTTTAGAAGAGGAAAAATGGACAACGGGCAACTTGGATACAGCTTCTGTTATCACTCTCTCCAAAGACTTGCGGTCAACATTTTCTCTTGGGCATCCCCGGATTTCTTTAACCTTATCATCCACTCCAATGAAAAGGTAGCCTCCACAAGTGTTCGCAAATGCGGGGATGTATTCCGGAATTATACTTTTTACATATTCTTCGATACGTTTTGTAGAGAACTGTTTAAACTCTATAGACATAGATTCAGAAAAAAGCATCTTTTGCCCATATTCAAGCCTCTCACTTTGGAAAATTTGCAATGCAAGATCTGATTCAGAGCTGTTCTGCCCTGCAGCTCTGACCATTTTCTCAGATGGAGCTCCTTCATCCATCCGACTACATTTTACACTGCTTTTCTTGGTCTTCAGAAAACTGAATGCTTCTCTGGATTTCATGGTAAACACAGAGGTTCCATTCCTACGGGGTAAGGAAGTGCTCAAGCTACAAATGCGAGGCCAAATGCGAGGCTCAGTGGCACCATCTTCAGGGCTGCAGCTCCAAGATTTAACAAAAATGTAAAGCTGCATCCCTTGTTGCTTGGTCTCAAAGAAAGCGTGAGAGTCAGAAGACTGAATAAGCTCTCTGAATAACTCTTCCAAATCCAGTCCCAACTCCACAGGATGCTCATCCTTGTTGGCCATTTCCATCTTAATTACCCCTCCTCCAGAGTTCAGCAGAGCACATGAAACCTGTGCAATTGTCAACTTCTCCTGCTTTCTCTGCACTGGATCAATTTTTTTTCTGTTTTCTTCCCCAAGAGTCACTCTTCCAGCATGAATGACCAAGTCTGGGTGATATGGTTCCACTGTCATCTCTGTCCACGTGTTGATCCTACTGCTGAAACAATTCAAACAATTTGTTTTACTTTTACTAGGAAATGAATTCTTTTTATTTTATTTTATTTTCGTATGTGTATGAATGTACTGTCTGCAAGTAGGTCGGTGCATCCGTTTCATGCAATGCCTCGGAGGTCAGAAGAGGGTGTCGGATTCCCCTGGAACTGGAGCTAAAGACAGTTTTCAGCCGCCATGTGGGTGCTGGGGATCGAACCCGGGTCCTCTGCAAGAGCAGTCGGCGCTCTTAACTGCTAGGCCACCTCTCCAGCCCAGGAAATTAATTCTTTCATGCACACAATTCATTCATCTACTTATTGAAAAATATTGGGCTGGAGAGATGGCCTAGTGGTTAAGAGTGCCGACCGCTCTTACAGAGGACTTGGGTTCGATCCCCAGCACCCACATGGCGGCAGAGAGCCATCTGAAACTCCAATTCCAGGAGAACTCCAGTTCCAGGGAATAACTGAAGCAAGATGATCTTTGTGGTTCTCACAAATCTGTGGAGATTGTTGGCAGTTTAGGCCTCTGATGCAGGTATAGTCTTGGTAAGCTAAGGACACACAGACTCTTAGAGGGGCAGGGACGGTGCACTATGCAATCCAGGGATAGGCTGGGCTGGGGAAGAAGCAGACTAGGAGGGAAATCGGATGTGGCAGAAGACATCTTGGAAAACAGAAATCATAGAGCTCTTGGTCCTCTAATAGTATCTTGGGCTGTACAGATTTTATTAGATAGGAGAGATTTTTCTCATCTCTTCTGGACTGTAAACTTTAGGCTAGGTAACAATTTTATTCCTGCTTTCAGTTAGTAAAGACAGTAACTGGTTGTCCAGTCAAACCTGCAGAATTTTCTCAACACTATACAGTTTCAAAACGTCTGAACCCTGGGTCTTGGGTTTTGTGCAAGGTGCGCCCCGCCCCCACTTCCCTCCCCAAGCCCAGGCCCGGCCTCAGCCTGTTCCTGCACTGGGCTGGTTTCCAGCCTTCATGGTTGGCCCGCCCCCACCCAAGCATCCCCTCCTTCCCCTCCAATTCTCTTCAGACTTTATTTTGGGAATACTTGCAGAGACTGATAAACTATCTGGGGCCCCAGGCAGCAGAGGAGCATAGACGTCACCCTGGTGCCACGGCTGCTGTGCCCACATGCTTCCAGCCCAGGTCTCTCGGCCGGCCAGGATCTGGTGAGACCTGGGGGGCGTGTGCAGCAGCGGGATCTAAGGACCCAGTGACCAGCGGAGATCCAGCGGTACCCACTCCAGTGCCACAGCTCCAGGTTACCTCATTGATCGAGGAAGGCGCTGAGACCCGGCTTTTATATCCCAATGGTTGGCACCATCGCGTCAAAGCCGGCCGAGACAGCGGAGCAATAGGAATATCTACTAATCCCGGGAAAACTTAGTTCTAGAACGTGATTTTACGTTCTCTTTTGCTCTGCACCTCTCCCCACCTTCCACTCTTCCATCCCAGTGCTCCGTCACTTGTCCATCTGTAGGTCCGTATCTATCTACCTATTATCATCTGTCCATGTACCTATATAAATCAGAGTGAGACAAAAGATGAAATCTATTTTACAAGGAGAAAAGATCTCCCCCAGGCCAGGTGCTGACCCGCGAGAGGGACCTCCACTCTCCTATGTTCCCAGCACCCAGCGAAGGATCCGACCCACTCTCACCCTTCCTAATTTTCTGGAATGGGCCCAAATCCGGAGCTGAGGTGCTCTCCTTACCCCGAAGAAAGCTGAATTTGGAGACCAGGTACCAATCTGACTCTTTCTTTCCATCTAGAAAACGAACCTCTGGCCGCAGGTCTCCTGGGTGGGTCACCAGCCTGTGCCACCAGGCGCCGGTGCAGACAGACCAGCTCCTCAGACTCTGCTGCAAGGTGGGTTTGCAGGGCCTCTGTGAGCAGCGCTGAGTCACCTCTCTTAAACGGTCTGCTGCTAGCTTTAGAGGAAATGGAAACTGCTTCCCCGGTCTTCTAATCAGATGCAAGCCTTAACTGGCACATTTCCAGGTTTAATCCACTGCTCACTTATGATTGGGTGGACTATGTAGGCTCTCCTCCTTCCTTTAACCCCCAACCTCCATTGAGCTCTGGCAATCTGGGTTTCTGCACTTCAGCCTGGTCCAGACTCTGGGGGATTCCAGCCCTGCACAGCTGGCCCTGCCTGAAGGCCCAGTTCTCAGCTGAGAGCCTCAGGCAGGAGCAGAGATCAGCAGGTGCTCAGTGCAGACTGCATGAAGGACAGCCGAAAGGGAGACTTCTCAGGATCTCCACCCAGTGATCAGAGATGAAAAGTAAGCACAGTCAGCCTGGAGTGGTGGCACTTGCCTTTTATCCCAGCACTAGGGAGGCAGAGGCAGGTGGATCTCTGTGAATTCGAGGCTAGCCTGGTCTACAGAGCGAGTTCCAGGCCAGCTGGGGCCAGAGGGAGACCCTCTCTCAAAAAGACCAAATGAAAACAAAACAAAACAAAACAAAAAACCTAAGCACAATCAGTCAACACTTCATAGCACAAATCTTTCCAGATCTTTGTATGTGTGGCTTAACACAGTATACACATGTACATACACACATCTATTATGCATGGGCAGCACATTTTATTAAAATGATGTCATGATATGAATACCATTTCATAACCTGTTTTTTTCCATGATTCCAAACTTTCCATTTCAGTAGACCTTCATACCAGCATTGAAGCTTCTCTGTTTTTTCTTTAAAGTGTTTTCCCCAGCCCCCAGATTGTTTGTATAAACCACTGACCACAAGTCTACTGAGTTGAAAGAAAAAAGGTTAACCTAGAAATCTATAAGCAATAATCCCCAGGCCCCCATATTCCTTCAAGTGGAGACAAAATAATGATGTTATTTTCTGATAAAACAAGGAAGACAAACCAATTCAATAACAGGGACTGTCACCCACAAGCCTCATCTTACCGCAGAGATACATGCACAGCCATGTTTATTGCAGCTCTCTTCACAATAGCAAGGAACTGGAACCAACCTAAGTGCCCCTCAACTGGCAAGTGGATAGAGAAAATGTGGTACATCTACACAATGGAGTTCTAGGCAGCACTAAAGAAAGATGGCATCATGAACTTTGCAGGTAAATGGATGGAGCTAGAAGATATCACGCTGAGTGAAGTAAAACAGTCCCAGAAAAACAAACAATAAATGGTATCCCTCATCTGTGGATGCTAGCACCAATTACCTAATTGTATGGCAAATTGAGCAACTTCAATGTGATCTGAAAACAACTATGCTCTTATATTGTAGAATCCCTTAAAAAATAAATAAACGAATATAGAAAAACACACAAACAAACAAAACCAGGGACTGTTACCAGCAGATTTTTTTGAGAAATATCTATTTTGTCAATTTTTTAAACTTTTTAATTGGATTTTTGCAATTTTCATAAAATATAATTTGATGGTATTTAGATCCCCTCCTCTATAACTCACTTCTCCCACAGCCCCCACCCAATTTAATGTACTATTGATTTGTGTCCCCAAATGTCCTTCAGTGTGGGTGCATCCACTGGAGCCTGGTTAACCGACCCAGAGTCCCATCTATGAAAGAGACATCTCTCCCCTTCCTAGCAGCCATCAGCTGCCCAAAGTTCCTTAGTTTGGGTTGGGTTTCTTATCCATTTCCTCATGTCTGTGCTGGGATCTTGTCTGATCTGAGCTCGCCATAGGACTTGTACATGCCGCCACTACTGTTGTGAGATCATGTGAGTAGCTGCCTGGCTGACTGCTGGACTCTTCTTGGTGGTCACCCACCCCCTCTGGCTCTCACAATCTTTCCATCCCCTCTTCTGCAATGATCCCTGAGCCTTGGGAGGCAAAGGTTTGAAATAGGTGTCTTATTCGGGGATAAGAACCTCCTGTTCTCTGCGCACTGGCCAGTTTTGGGTTTGTGTGTTAATCCTCATCTGTTGCACAAGGGAACTTCTCTGGTGAGAGGTGAGAGAGATGTATTCATCTTCTGTGCAGAGGCTGCATTGAGGGTCAAGCATCTCACAATGTCTGAGCAATTCTAGAACTGTAATAGTCTCTATCTGATGAAAAAAAAGAAGAAACTTCTTTGATGAGGGGGTGAAAGTTACAGTTGTCTGCAAATATGAGCATGCAGCTGGGTGTGGTGGCACACAGCTTTAATCCTAGCACTTGGGAGGCAGAGGCAGGTGGATCTCTGTGAGTTCAAGGCCAGCCTGGTCTACAGAGTGGGTTTCAGGGCAGCTGGGACTAAAGGGAGACCCTGTCTCAAAAAGACCAAAAAAATGAGGATACATATTTAGAATAAAGTAAGAAATTACATTGGTCTAGAGATGTGACAAAAGTAGATTTTTCTCTTCATTTTTCTCTGTGTATTTGGCTGTGTTTACATACCACACATGATTTCCCTCCCGTTGAGTGGGCCTTAATTCCAATTACACAGCTGTTGGTTACTCCCAAGATAAAAATGCCACTACTGCACTGTCGTGGCTTGACTATGAATGTCCTCCATAGGCTTCAAGTTCTTGGATATTTTGTCCCCAGTTTGTGGATGTGTGTGATCTGAGCTTGCACGATGAGCTTGCATGTGTGTGAGCTAACATTTCAGCTAGCATGCTTCAGAGACATGAGTAAGGGTCATAGGACCTCTCTGTTTACTCCGGTGAGTTGGGATGACGTGATGATATGAAGGTCTGGCATTGGCTGCTGGGAGGTGATATCACACTACCTATATAAATGACCTGTTGCATTGAATAAATTGGAATTGCACTCTCTGCTGTGTGTCCCCGAGAGTCACTGAGGTGATCTCACGCACTTACTCTCTTCATAGCCTGTTCCACTGTGGAACTGATACCTTCCCACACCATTTGGTGGTGCTGTTTTGGGAAGCCTTAGGAGGAAGTATGTCACTGGGGGTGGGCTTAGAGAGTCCTTTAGCCTTGCCATATTTCTGGCAGCTCTCTGCTTCCTGTGTCTGTTTGAAGATGTGTCTGCTCTGCTTTCTGTTCCAGCCACCTCTTGCCACCATGCCTCCCTACCATGATGGGTTCCAATCTCCCTGCATCCATAACTCAAATATACTTTTCCTTCTATAAGTCCCCTTAGTCAGTGTGTGGTATCACACAATAGAAAAGAACTGAATACATGCACCAAAAGTGATAGTTTGCTGGGCCAGTCATTGCTGTTAACTAGACTTTACAGCTTCATCGTCAGATCTTTATCATGAGAAGTAGTAAAAGAATTTTTTTCACTACAGAATGAAATTTAGAACCATACAAAAGAATGAAGACTATCCTGTAGACAGTAATTATGTAGATATTGAAAGGTAATCTTTCTCAGTATTAAAAATTATTTAAGCTGGGCGTGGTGGCACATGCCTTTAATCCTAGCACTTGGGAGGCAGAGGCAGGTGGATCTTTGTGAGTTCAAGTCCAGCCTGGTCTACAGAGTGAGTTCCAGGACAACTGGGGCTACAGGGAGACCCTGTCTCGAAAAGACCAAAAAAAATTTATTTAACAGTCAATTAAAGGAAAATAACTTATGGTGCTTATAAGATGTTGAAATAAAAATGTGATAATTACAGTAAAATAGGAAAGGAAAAATGTGAGGATATTGTTGGAATGTTTGTGCATTATACAGGAAGTGGCATGTAATTTACTGTGAGAAATTAAACACACATAATGTAAGTCCCAGAACTACCAGTAAGCAAAACTGAATGGAAACAAATAAACAAACCCCCACATACAAACTAAGTTAACAAGAGGAAAAGGAAACTCAATGTCATTTATTCTGGGTTTGCCATTATATAAGTTACTTTTCTGTTGCTGTGACAAAACACCATGACCAAGGCAACAGAAGGAAACATTGATTTGTATTTAAGGTTCCAGGGATAAGAGTCCATAATAATGGCAGGGAAGGCATCGTGGCAGAGGTGGCAGGAGCAGAAAGCAGAGCAGACACATCTTCAAGCAGGCACAGGAAAGAGAAAACCACTGGAAATCTGGCAAGGCCTTAAGAACTCTCTAAGCCCACCCCCAGTGGTATGGTCCCTCCACATGGCCACACCTCCTAAGACCTCCCAAAGCAGGACCACCAACTGGGGACAAATATGTCCAAATAGTGGGAGCCTATGAGGGACATTTTTATTCAAGCCACCACAGCCATTCTCTCCCTCTGCCAAGCCCCCTTTCTGCAATTATTCTGCTTTCTTTTTGTGTGTAGCTGCTTACAACTGAGTTTCATTTTTAGCTGTAACAGCTTCATAGATGACATTAGACACTGTTTCCTTCTTTGGCTCTTGGTTATGTCTATTATTTTTATTGATGCTTTGTGTATTTCATACATCATTTTCCAATTCAGTTCAGGCATATTTCCCCTTCCCTTCCCCCCACCCCACCCCACCCCATCCCAGATCATGCATTCTGCCATAACTGTCCTGCATCTTTCTCTCAGTTTTTTCCCCATTTTTAGCAATAAGTGATAATTTATGAGTACAAGCATCCTTCATGTGAAACCAATTTGCAAGCAGTTGTGTCCAAACCCATACAGCCCCTTGGTCCCACCATCCAGCAGGAAAAGAGTTGCATGGTTTTATTTATTTATTTAGGTTAACATGCAAAACTACTTTTCATCATGGCATGGTGATCTGTATTTGTTCTCACTCATCCCTTACACCGCTGTCCTCCCCATCCTCCACTGTCCTCCCCATCCTCCACTGTCCTCCCTCCCTCCTTCAGCTGGATTCCCTTTCTTGACTCAGTTTCCATTTCTGCCTTCCTATCACACATATTCATTGCCCACTCCATTTCCCACCTCCCTTAAGGTCTCTTCCTCCCCTCTTGTGATCCCCTTTCTAGTTTTGTGATTTACACACACTCATAATAAACGCACACACAATTTTATATTTAAGTTCTCCCTATGGGAGAAATATATGGAATTTATTTTTCAGAGTCTGGCTTGTTTCACTTAACATATTGATTTCCAGTGCATCCATTTTTCTGCTAATGTTCATGATTTTATTTTATTTATTTATTTTTTGGTAGTTTTGAGACAGGGTCTCCTTTTAGTCTCAGCTGTCCTGGAACTCACTCTGTAGACCAGGTTGGCCTTGAACTCACAGAGATCTGCCTGCCTCTGCCTCCCAAGTGCTAGGATTAAAGGCATGCACCACCACGCCTGGCATGATTTGATTTTTTTTTATAATTTGATTTTTATATGGCTGTGCACAATTCCATTTGTAACATATCCTGCATCTTCTTGAGCCATGCGTGGATGGATTTCTATGTGCATTCCATTTCCTGTCCACTGCAAATGGAGTGGCAGTGAACATTGTTGTGCAGGCATCTCTGTGATCTGTTGACTTTGAGTCTTTCGGGTAAATACTCAGGCTGTCTCATATGGTAGTTCTATTTTCAGTTTTTTGAGGCACCTCTATTTCCATAGTGGCCAGTTTACATTCCCACTGGTAGTGAATAAAGGTTCCTCTTTTCCCATATCGTGGCCAGCATTTGTCATTTGTTTTCTGGATAACAGCTATTCAAACTGGGATGAATGGAATCTCAAAGCAGTTTTAATTTTCATTTCCCTACTTACTAAGGATGTTGAATAGCTTTTCAAGAATTTACTGACCACGTACATTTCTTCTTTTGACTACTTATTTAATTTATTAACTCATTTGTTAACTGGATAGAATGATTTGGTTGCGTAATAATTCTGGAAGATCTTTTTTTTTTTTTTTTTTTTTTGGTCTTTTCGAGGACAGGGTCTCCCTGTAGCTCCCAGCTGTCCTGGAACTCACTCTGTAGACCAGGGTGGCCTTGAACTCACAAAGATCCACCTGCCTCTGCCTCCCAAGTGCTAGGATTAAAGGTGTGCACCACCACGCCCGGCTGGAGATCTTGATATATCCAGGATATAAATACCCTAAAATGCAGTTGGCAAAGACTTTTTCTTGTTGTTTTAGCTGTCTCTTTACTCTGATGATTATTTACTCTGCTGTGCAGAAGCTTCTTAATTTCATGTAATTCAATGTGTCAATTCTTTGGGTTATTTCCTGTGCTATGGGAGTCCTCTTCAGAAATCCCTGCTATGTATGTAACTTTATGGGTTTTTCTTGTTTTCCTCTAGTAGTTTCCAAGTTTTCAGTCCTACTTTAAGATCTTTGATCTATTTTGAAGTCTCCCTCCCCGGTGTGTGTGTGTGTGTGTGTGTGTGTGTGTTTGAGACAGGTTCTCCCTGTAGCCCCAGCTGGCCTGAATTCACTATGTGGACCAGATTGGCCTCAATCCCACAGAGATCCCCCTGCCTATGCCTCCACCTTCCGGGTGCTGGGATTAAAAGCATGTACCACCACATCAGGCTCTGTGAAGTTTTTTGTGTGTGTTCAGGGTGAAAGGGATGGATCTAGTACTATTCTACATACAGAAATCCAGTTTTCCCAGCACCATTTAAGCGGTCTGTCTTCTTAAATGTAACAATGTATATATTTGACCACTTTTTGAAAACAAAGGTGGCTATAATTGTGGGTGTATTTCTGTGTCTTCTGGTCAATATACAGGTCTTTTTTATGCTGGCAACAAACTGTTTTTGTTATTGTGGCTTTGTAATAAAATTTGAGAATAGGTATTATAAGACGGTACCTTCAACGACAGCCGAGGATTACTTTCGCTCTCCAGGGACTGGCATGGCAGGTAAAGTATTACCTTTCTCTTGGATACTAAGGCTTCATTCTCTGCCTATACTGAACTCAGGGAAGCCCTCCAGATGAAACTATATGGTGACCAGTGTTGAGGAGAACCCACAAACCAAAAGACTAATTGAACTCTTATCAGCAAGACTGGGAGACTTAATTTTCCGCCAAGGCTTTTTTCTTCTTCCTGAAGTTCTACCTGTCTGCTGGAAAGAGACCTTTAGCTCCTTTGGCTGCGGCCTCCAACTGGTCCTGGAACAATCGTCTTCCTAAGAATGTTGAATGTCAAGGTGGCAAAGAAAGATACTTGAAGCTGGGCGTGGTGGCGCACGCCTTTAATCCTAGCACTCGGGAGGCAGAGACAGGCGGATCTTTGTGAGTTCGAGGCCAGCCTGGTCTACAGAGTGACCTGGTCTACAGAGTGAGTTCCAGGCCAGCTGGGGCTACAGGGAGACCCTGGTCTCAAAAAAAGACCAAAAAAAAAAAAAAAAAAAAAAAAAAAGAAAGATACTCGAAAGATTTCTGTAGAAATAGTCCCTCAAATACAAGGTCGATTATGGGACGTAGAGACTCCAGAAAAACAATCTGTGCTCTATTTGGTGTTATTTCCTTGCAAGACCCTCATGATTATCCCAACCACTGACAGTGTCCCCTTAATCCCAAGGCATGTGACAGACACCAGCAGTTTCTCAGATACTGAAATGCCCAAACTGACTCCATTCTGTGCTTGCCCAGCTCCCTTCACCTTTGCCCTGCTAGCCACAGCCAGCCAGCAGAGTCTCTCTCTCAGGTGCACCTGCAGTTTCAGGAGCCCATTGTTTTTGTAATTCTGGAAACTTGTTTTTTTCCTAATCAGAACTTAAGATGCTTTTTGTTGACTGAAAACTTCTTTGTTAACTGACTCGTCCCTGGAATGGTGTAACTATGGTTATTGGCTTTGGCCCTGGCATGATGTAATTGTGGGTTTTGGCTTTATAAACCCCACTCTGCTTCTGTCAGGGTCAAGAGATTTTGGGGCATTAGCCTACTCTCAACCACCAGC
Source organism: Rhizomys pruinosus (assembly GCA_009823505.1). Lineage (NCBI taxonomy): Eukaryota > Metazoa > Chordata > Mammalia > Rodentia > Spalacidae > Rhizomys > Rhizomys pruinosus. The sequence goes on along the minus strand of VZQC01003810.1, from coordinate 640,906 downwards.
TATTAAAGGACTCTTAATTTGATCATCACTGTGTGGCGCTCCTCTGAGCTTCACATTGGGTATAATAATATGGCCTTTTGGTGCCTTGTCAATCTCCACGTAAACCTCAATTCTTCCAGTATCATAACCTAGTGTGGAATACTAGGAAGTCTCTGGAAGTAGGGCAATTAATGAAATAGTGATTTTTATCACCTCAGTTCCAAATATCTGCGCAATTCTAATTATTGTAGCTCTACAAAATTAGAATATTAAGATACTTTTAAAAAATTTTTAAAATTTTGGCTGGAGAGATGGCTAGCAGTGGGGAGCAACGACTGCTCTTGCAGAGGACCGGGGTTTCTATCGTCTATGTGTCATCCACATGGCAGCTGAGAACTGTTTTTAACTCCAGTTCCAGGGGAATTCGACACCCTCTTCTGACCTCCGTGGCATTGCACGACACAGGTGCACAGACCTACATAAAAAAAATTTCAAACTTTCTATTAGCCACAGGATATTGAATATACCCATAAATGCCTTAAATAGTCCAACAAATATTAATGTGAAAGAAGCCATCTTAAAAGTAGGGTCATCCCACTCCTCAGGACAAGCCCACAGCCTCATAAGCTTCAAATTTGTGAGTTTTGGTGTGACAGTGATTCTTCCAGCAGAGGAGGTAAGTCTCATTTTCTTACACTATGTGACTTGGAGGGCAGCTGCAGACACTATCTTGAGATAGTATCTATTGTTAAAAACTGAGTTACCAAGCTGGGTGTGATGATATACGCCTTCAATCCCAGCACGCAGGAGGCAGAGGCAAGTGGATCTCTGTGAGTTTAAGGCCAGCCTGATCTACATAGCAAGTTCCAGGTTAGCTGGGGCTACAGGAAAACCCTGTTCTCAATAACAAAACAAAACAACCCCCCCCCCCAGATTGAGCTACCATGGGGGTTGCTATCAAGGAACATTGGCAGCCCAGGGAGCCTCAGTTTGGCTTGACACAACTCTGGGTGAGGGAACACCCAGAGTGACAGTCAAGGAGAACAGGAAGGTCAGACACAAAAAAAGCAAAGGTTCAGGTGTAAAGAATCTGGACTCAGGGACATGCATAAGGAGAGATAGTCCAGCTCTCTGTGGCTGAGAAAAAATGTCCTCAACTGATGATTATCCCAGAGTTTGATATCCCTGAACCTGAGGCTGCAGGTAGATCCAATTCTGGAACCACCTACCTATCATCACTCTGAAATTCCAGGGTGCACCATAAACCCACAGCTGCATCCTCCAATAGAGCAAGTAATACTGAAGAAGTCTTAAAAGTAGGAAGATGTGCTCAGCCTGCATTGAACTCAGTGCTGTGGTTTCTTTCCACACTCTCCAAACACTTAAGAAACATCCCCAACTGAAACATTTATCACCTTATTCTGGTATGATCTAGTGTGTGTGTGTGGCGGGGGGGGGGGGGCTCAGAAGGGTGAGAGAATCTGCCCAGCCCATCAAATGCAAAGATTAATGTGACCGGCAGAGGCAGAGGTACACAAAGAAGAGAAAGTACTGAACTTGAACACAGCAGACAGCAGACATTTGTCCAACACAGACTCAACAACAGCAGAAACCTCGAAGAGACAAGAATCCATGGCTGTACTGACCCAATTCCCATGGATGTAGCTGGCAACCTCCAGCTTTCAAGGAGGAAGCTGTTTCCACAGCTCATCTTGTTTTTTTCTCCTCACCTCAAGTCCTTAAAATAAATTACACATTTAGCAGAATTTTTATATTGCTGTATTTTAAACTTTCTTGTATTTTTAGTTGTTATTCTCCTTTATACACCCATCTGATTTTATTTATGGATTTTTTTTCATTTGGAGGGAATTTCCCCTTAGCTACCTCTTCCTTTAGCAGGATGTTCACTTTACTGTATTATTTCCTTTAAATGCTGTTTTTTTTTATTAAAAATGTTTGCATGAGTATTTGTGTGGTGTGTGTGCATGTGTGTATGCATACATGTTTTCATGGATGTGGGCACATGTGTGTGCAGGTGTCTGTAGGTGTGTGTATTCATGTGGTGGCAGAGGTTGTCTTTGGGCATCTCTGTTGGTTATTCTTCACCTTAGATATTAAGGCAGGGTTTCTCAGTTGAAACCGGAGCTCACTGATTCAGCTACTCTAGCTGAGAAGCTAGCAAGATTCCTCCACTTGTGAACCTAGGATTAGGGTGTGAGCCACCACATGTCTTTGGCATTTACACATGGCTGCTAGGGATTTGAACTCAGGTCCTCATGCTTGTATGGCAAGCACTCTAGCCATGGAGCCATCTTCCCAGTTCTCATGTTTTTATTTGCCTTTTGCTTTTATCTAATTTTGTTTTTGAACTGTTTCATAATAGTGAAGCCCTTCCCCTCCCCCTAAACTCTTGCTCTTATATCTTCCCCTCCGTAAATTCTTCTCCACACCCTTTATTAATTTTTTCCTACTGCTTCATCTTCTATTTTCCCTTTTCCTTGTCTCCTTCTGTCTCAGTAATTTTCTAGTATCCTGTCCTAAATAAGTTTTAACTTCATAGCACTTTCTACAGTACTTTTGCCATTTTGTTTTATGGTTATAGGTGATGCTTTAGTGGCTGTAACAGGTTGTAAGAGCGTCTCCGTATCTTGTATGATTTGATGTTATTGCTCCTTCATAGCTTGCTCTCTCTCTTCACTAATACTACAGATTGTGCCTTCAAGAGTAGGCTTTCACTTCCGGAGAACCGTTATGAAGAGAGTAGGGGGTGCCGCCCACCTCTGCACCCTCAGCCTCCCGGAGTTCCAGCAGCAGACCGCAACCACGCACCCAGCATCTCCAGCCACAGCTCCATGACAAGGCGTTGCAGGCCCGCTAGGCCAGGTTTCCCCTCATCCCCAGCTCCGGGGTGGTGGCCCCCCTGCGCTGCCATCTGAGACTCGGTAGTACCACCCCTGCTGCTATGGGGAAAGAGAACAGAGAGCCCTGGGGACAGGAAACAATCAATTATAGATTTCTTCAAGCCAGCTTCAAAACAAGACAAACATGTTGGATTCGCCCCAAAAATCAAGCATCAAATATGGAGGAAATAGATTATCCATTAGTGGAACAGAGCAGTTTTACAGGAAATTATCCTCACCAAAAAAATCTAAACCCAAAAGAGTGCCATCAGAAGAAAGTCCTATCTTAGAAGCTTTCATGAACGGTGTTCAGGAGCACCACAAAGATCATGATGCTCATGAATCACATCGACCTTGTGTGTCACTAGCCTCCAAATATTTACCCAGAGAAATTAATATCTATGTTCCTTCCTCATACCGATTGTCAAAAGAGATGAAGGCACAGAAGAAAAAACACCGGTTTCCAGAATGGAGGAAGTCACCGTCCATTCATGAAAGTAACAGAAAATCATGACAGAGATTAAGGCAAGATCATACAGACTCCAAGAAGCAGGTCCTGGTGACAGAAGGTGTCATTGTTAAGAACAGCTCCAGAAGTCTCTGTAGCAGAAGCAGTGTATCCGGATCTCCCCACCCCCACCCCCACCCCGCCCACCCCCAAGAAAGCACACTAGGAGCTAAGTTCCAGTTGTCACTAGCTTCTTACTGCTGAGAATGAGAACTAAAGAAGTTGAGAAAAGAGCAAATGGAACAAAGAATCAACTCAGAAAATTCTTTCTCAGAAGCAAGCACGCTTTCCTTAAAATCCTCTAGTACAGGAAAAAAAAAAAAAATTAAACCAAGGCAGGGCCAAAGTAAACAGAATGATAGCATACCTGGAAAGAGTAATCTTTCAAATCTGGAAAATGGACATCTCTTAAGAAAAAGATCATCTTCTGTCTCATGGGAACTTTCAGGCTCTAAACAGAATAAATTATCTGACAAAAGAAAAAGAAACTCTGTGGACTCAGACCTGAAATGTGCAAGAGAACCTATCATACCAAAAGTGAAAGAGTCCCTCCCTGAGAAGCGTCCTGACATACCATATCAGAGAGAAAAATTTGTAAGGCATATTGCACTGAAGACACCCGGTGGTGTGCATGCTTGGAAGATACATTCAAGGAGCCGGATGATGAGACGGACCGCTCTTCTGCAAGCTTGGCACCTTCAAACTCTGGCCACCATTCTTTTAGGAATAGTGATCAAATCCATGTGGCAAGTACCAAAGAGACTAAGATACAGAAACCCCATTTACCTTTGCCTCAGGAAAAGTCTACAGTTAAAAGAGCTAGCAACCTTCAGAAAAATAAAACAGCTAGCTCTCTGACGTCAAAGGAGACAAAACTTCTACCTTTATTTTCTCATGTTCCAAGTGCTGTTTCTTCTCGAGTACCATCTAAAGAATGTTCTGGGGGCTGGAGAGATGGCTCAGAGGTTAAGAGCACCAACTGCTCTTGCAGGACCTGTGTTCGATTCCCAGCACCCACATGGCAGCTAAGAACCGTCTTTAACTCCAGCTCCAGGGGAATCCGACGCCCTCTTCTGACATCCTCCGCATTGCATGACACGGGTGCACCAACCTACATGCAGAGAGTACACTCAATACACATAAAAAAAAAAAAAAAAGAATGTTCTGGGCATTCTTCAGAATCCGCCAAACACAAGGAACATAAAACAAAGGCTCATAAGGCTGTTTCTAATGTATCTTCAGGGAAGAGTTCCAGGGGATCTTTGCATTCAGAGTATGGCCCTCCTACAAAGTGTCCCCCAGCTCTTCTGGAAGATGTGCCATGTATCGCAAGCCCTGCAGCCCCTTCGGATAAAGAGAGTTCAGGAAACTCCAAAGTAGGTAGCAGTGCACTGAAAAGAAAATTCAGGAGTGATTTTGATAGTGATGAAGAAAGTTTAGGTTACAACCTAGGGAGTGATGAGGACGAGGAAACATTAAAATCACTAGAGGAAATGATGGCTTTAAACTTCAGTCAGACTCCCACTACTTTGGGAAAGCCTCCTGCTTTCTCCAGGGGGCTTAGTTCACATTCTTCAGATTATACAGACCATGTTCAGAGTGGAACTTACATGAATACTTTAGAGCATCTTGTGAAGGAGATGGAAGACACACAAAGGTTAGATGAGCTACAGAAGAAACTGCAAGAAGAAATAAGGCTGAGGCATTAGATTTCTTCTCAGAATTGGCGATCAGGACAGTGAAGATGATGAGGATGGCCTCTTGGAAGAACACAGGGAATTTCTAAAGAAATTTCCAGTAACAGTTGATGCTATTCCTTATCATCACCCAGGTGAAGAAGTATTTAATTTTCTCAATTCTGGAAAAAAATTTTCAATCAGTATACCTTAGATTTAAGAGACTCTGGCCTTATTGGAGAAAGTGCTAGTGAAAAGCTTATTCTCAAATCAGGAAAAACAGATCAGATTTTCTGACAACACGAGGCTTCCTTACTTCTGCATACCACTATGTCCAGTGTCCTGTACCTGTGTTAAAGTGGCTGTTTCAGATGATGTCAGTTCATATAGATTGTATCGTATCAGTACAGATTTTAAGTACGTTGCTGGAAATAACTATTAGAAATGATACTTTAAGTGACTCAACAATTTGGCTCTAGATCTCATGGTTGTCTGATAGAGCAGCTGTGTTTTTTTTTTTTTTTTAGCTGTGTTTTTCAATATGGCAATTGGTTTTAGATCTTTGTTTCCTCTGCAGACTCCTCAACCAGACTTTAATGAAGGCAATCTAATTTCTGAAATGCAGAAAACACTGGTGGGGGGAAGGAAATGAAGATGACTCATCTTATAATCCAGTTTTTTCAGCTCTTCCTGAAACCAACATTTTAAACATGGTTAAGTTTCTAGGCTTGTGTACATCTATATATCCAGAAGGATACCAAGATTAGGAAATAATGTTGTTGATTTTAATGTTGTTTAGAATGAGTTTGGAAAAAGAGCTGTATTAGTCAATTTTCTGTTGCTGTGATAAAACTCCATGACCAAAGGAACTTATAAAAGGAAGAGTTTATTTGAGGTTATGATTGACGGTTCCAGGGAATTAGAGTCCATTGTGGCAGGAGGCATGGCGGCTGGAGCTGGAGCTGGAGCTGCAAGCCGAGGGTCACATCTTGCAATAAGCACAGGAAGCAGAGAGAGTGACTGGAGACCACAAGGCTTGTTAAACTCACTAAGTCTGCCCCCAGTGACATACTTCCTCTAGCACAGCCACACCTTCTAAGACCTCCAATAATAGTGCCACCAACTGGAGACAAAATGTCTGAATACTTAAAGCCTATTGGGGACACTCATTCAAACCACCACAAGAGCTGAAACAGATTCCTTTAGTACTTGCAAAGCCTCCTTATAAACCTTATGAAAAATGTCAGAGATTGGAACACAAAGGTACCTGAACTCTGTTTGGGCATAAATGAACTCTCCAGTCATCCACAAAACCTTCTGTGGTTGGTTCAGCTAGTCCCTAACTGGAATCACATGGAAGGCAGCTGAGACAGTGCCTCTGTCTAGTGATTATGTCAAAGCTTTTAGATGAGAAACATGAAGAGGTCCCTAATGCCAGTAATCTGCAGATACCAGTCCTATGTTGCTATCTTGTACAAATGAAGCCCTCTGATTTGCTGAAAAAATGGTCTTGAAGAAAAGGACTGAAGAACCAAATGGAACTATTGATGACAGTCTTCATTTAGAACTTGAAAAGCAGGATTATTACCTGACATACATTCTTCTTCATTTAGTTGGGGAAGTTAGTTATTCTCATTCTTTTTCTTCTGGACAATGGAAACACTTTGTGCTACTTTGCGGGGCTTTGGAAAAGCATGTTAAATGTGATATTAGAGAAGATGTAAGACTTTTTTTGGATTTTTGAGACAGGGTCTCCCTTTAGTCCCAGCTGGCCTGGAGCTTGCTATGTAGACCAGACTGGCCTTGAACTCACAGAGATCCACCTGCCTCTGCCTCCCAAGTGCTGGGATTAAAGGCATGTGTCACCACACCTGGCTAATGTAAGACTTTTTTACAGAACTAAAGTGAAAGACTTGGTTGCCAGGATCCATGGAAAATAGCAGGAAATAATCCAGAGCTGTAGGCCTACTCAGGGGCCACTTCATGACTTCTGGGTGCCAGAGACCAATCCAGAGAAATTTATTAAGAGCTTTTCCAAGAGGACTAAAAAGGATTACTGTGAAATCCAGTGGAATACTTAAAAAATGCACAACAGAAGGGGCACTTGAATGTTCAGTATGAAGCTGGTAATAAAGAAATTGAAGATATCGAATGTGATCTGCAGCTGACTTTATCAGTGAGCAGAGTCATATAGAAGGAGGTAGGGTAGAAACAGCTTGTAGTTTCCTATTTAACCTGCCATTCTTTAGCACCTCTTGTTAAGTTACAAGTGGTTATCTCTTTAACCACTTGTAGGGTAGAATTTGTGGCACTTAGATAATCACAGAAAATAAGAAGAAAAGAATGTGGACCAACTTGAAGAGCTGGACATAGAGGCCAAGACCAAGGTCCAGTTAGTTTTCCTTTTCCCTCTTGTTTATTTTAGGATGTAAAGGGAAAGCTTGGAATAGAATCTTGCAATGGAAAGTAGAGGTGTCTCTGTAACTCCCTAAACCACAGGAGGTTTCAGTCCACATGTTATCTTTTACTATTCAAGGTTATAAATCTATTAGGTTTCTAAAATATAGTTAAACAATTAAGGAACAGAAAAAAAGAGTAGGCTGTTCAATAAAAAGACTCCCACTCCCACCCCCCACAAAAGAATCCAGAAGGGACAGTCAAACCAACAGATGCACAAATCACAATACAAATGCAAGAGACATAAAAAAGAAGGTAAAATGCAACTCTTCAACTACTGACCTCAAAGACACTGAAATAGATAAAATGCAAAATGTAGATTTTTTAAAGTCTTTGAGCAAAATTATCAGTAACCTGAAAAAGGACACAAACTGGCAGCTGAATTCAAGTCAGGTAATAAAGAGGAAAGTTAAAAACACAGAGGAAAAAGTCAGCAAGATAAAATCAGAATATTGATTATGCAATATGGAGAAAAAATTCACTAAGGAGACTGACATTGTGGACAAAAATACCAAATAGAAATCTTGGAAATGAAAATTCAGTGAATCAAATAAAAACATCATCAAGAGACTCAATCATTCAGAAGAAAGACTGTTAGCCATGTGTGGCATAAATTAGACTTTCTTCTGAGCTGACTGGCCCTGGCCATCAGACATCGGATATCAGACTTGATGCTACTGAACAAGAGGTGGAGCTATGGATCTAGTGAGCTCTCCCAACCAGCCAGCTCACCTAGGAGGAGGGGCTAAGGGCTCATACAGTGAGAGTGCTAGTGGGTGGTTCTCTCTCTCTCTCTCTCTCTCTCCTGCCAGTGCCATGTTGTGCAGAACATCCTGGGGAATAGTCAAGAACTCTGGGATACTATAAGAAAACCCATGAATCACAGCTACAGAAGAAGGAGAAGAAATTCAGGTCAAAGGCACAGAAAGTATTTTCAACAGAATCATGGAAGAACATTTCCCAAATCTAAGAAAAGAGCTCTGTAGCAAGGTGCAAGAGATACAGAACACCAAACAAACAGGACTGGAAAGAAACTCCCCACATCACACGATAGAAAAACACCAAATGTACAGAAAGAGAAAAGACAATGAAAGAGAAAGAGAACACCACATATACAGGCAGGCCCATCAAAATAATAGCTGACTTCTCAGTTGAGACTGAAAGCCAGAAAAGCTTAGACTACTGCTCTACAAATCATGAAAGAACACACATGCCAGCTCAGAGGACTACAGCCAGCAAAACTATCAGTTATAATCAAAGGATAAAGCTAATCTTCCCATGATAAAAACAGACTTAAGGAATTTATGTCCCTTAAGCTAGCTCTACAAATAACACTAGAAGGAATGCTTCAGTCTGAAGAGAAGATGAAATACACCAAGAGGGCACAAGCAATTACCAAGTTCAGAACAGTTAACTGAAAGGGATAGACGACAACAACACTACCACAACAAAATAACAGGAAATAAAAAATTGTTTAATAACTCTCAATATTAATGGTCGCAATTTCCCAATAAAAAGACACAGACTAACAGATTGGATTAGAAAGTAGGATTTATCAAACTGTCTCCACGTAACACCAGCTTGCAGCCTCACTCTTACCCAGTGGCTGTGGGCTCCGTGGAGAGAGCTGCGGGCGCCAGAGCACAGGCCACGCTTCCACCCTGGCTGCCGGGCTGCAGTTGCCGCCCCTCACCGCCCCTCTGGCTGGCCCGCTGGTGCCCCTGTGCCCCAACTCGCCTCCATCGGACTCCCCTGTGGCACCCTAACAGCAGCTGGAGCCTGGCTCTTTGATTAAGTTCAAGCCCAACTAGATGCAGACATATGACCGTGAGGGCTGGGCTGCATAAAATAGAAAAAGTACAGTTAAAAGATTTGCTCTGTGTATTAGTCACTTTTCTGTTGACCAAGGAACTTAATAAAAGGAAGAGTTTATTTGACCTTGACGAATGACGGTTCCAGGGAATTAGAGTCCATTGTGGTGGGAGGCATGGCGGCTGGATCTGGAGCATCAAACTGAGGGTCACATCTCGCAAAGAGTACAGGAAGCAGAGAGAGAGAGAGACTGGAGACCACGAGGCTTGTTAAACTCACTAAGCCTGCCCCCAATAACGTACTTCCTCTAGCACGGCCACACCTTCTAAGACTTCCAAAAACAGTGCCACCAACTGGAGACAAATGTCTGAATACTTACAGCCTATGGGGGACACTCATTCAAACCACCACACTCTGTAACTTGTTAACCTTTAAATATATAATTGCTGCTAAAAATAGTCCTTACACTTACAGAAAATTGGTGCCATTTTGAAAATGAGATCTTGTGCCATAAATGCAGCTTAATTAAATAAAAACATTAGTTTACAAATTAATGCTTTCAAAGAAATGAGTGAAGTAGACTTAACCAGTAATATTTCATTCTAAATTACGTAGTGTGATCAAACAGGATCATCCAGAATTTTTATATTTTTCTTTGTACAGAGGACATGTATTCTGGGTGTTTTTTAAAAAGGAAACATTTTCAGTCCCACNAGGCACAAAAATATAGTGTTTACAGTATGCACGATACTTGGTCTTTTTCTTTTTTTTTTTTTTTTTTTTGTCTTTTTGAGACAGGGTCTCCCTGTATCCCTAGCTGGGCTGGAACTCTCTCTGTAGACCAGGCTGGCCTTGAACTCACAAAGATCCGCCTGCCTCTGCCTCCCAAGTGCTAGGATTAAAGGTGTGCGCCACCACACCTGGTTTGAGAGAGATGGTCTCATTCCAACTGGTATAAGAATCTTGACTTTTTTACATTTGGAAACATCAAATAAAAATGGAAACATGAAAAAAAAAAGAAAGTAGGATTTATCAGCTGTTGTTGTTGTTGTTTGACAGAGGGTCTTACTATGTAGTCCTGGTTGGCCTTTCATAGTTCACCTGCCTCTGACTCCCACCACTGGGAAGCCAGCTAGGATCCATCTTTTTGCTGCCTCTATGAAACACTTCACTTCATTGACAGTAGATGTCACATTAGAGTAAGAGGATGTGGGTAGTCTCTATCATCTGTTGGTCCTTTGGTCATGCATGGCCACAATCCATTTGATATTCTTAGCTCCTAGTACCAGGCTGGCAGTTCTACTATGCTGCAACCTTCAGAGGCTGTCTCCTGCCTGCAGGCTAACAGTTCCTAAGCTGAGCTCTGGCAAGGAGAGGGGAGGGGATTGTGGGAAAGTTACCTGATGGGAAAAGAAAGACACAGACCCAGAGAAAGTCTGGGAGATAAACTCAGTTTTATTCAAGCCAGCAGTGTGTTTATATACTGTGCTCTGGGCAAGGAAGTGGGGGGCAGGCAGAAGGGAAGGGTGAGCCACCTGGGTCCTACTGGGGGTCTGCAGAGCTCCTGTTTGTGCAACCAGTAAACTAGAGGTGTGACATTTTGCTCAATACCTCAAGGTAAGTGGCCATCTGGTTCTGGAACTTTGCAGAGACAGGTGAGGCAAGAAAACACTGCAATATCCTGACCTTCTGGAGCTATAGATAACTCACAGAGACAACTGAATGCCCACAGAGATATCAGACAACTCTCAGAGGTTCTTCGGGACACGTTTTACAGGTACTTGCCTTGAGCCAGGCAAAGTTTCATTCCTACAGCCCCTCCTTTGTTTTAATTAAAATGGAGCAGTAATGCTATAGTCCTCTAGGGGGTCTCCTAGGACGGCCTGATATTGGACTAAAACAGTCTGGGCTGCAACCTCAGTGAGAGTATTGATTCGGTTTTTGATAAACCGGAGAACACAGAGTGCGATAGGAGAACTAGGGTGAAAATGGGTCACAGCAAGGAAAGTAATCAGGTAGTCAGGGTATTGGAAAGCCATGGGACAGAAACTTGTGGGGAGTACTTTGTGCAGAGTTCTTTCCTGAGGTCCTTTAGGGCTTTAACATTTTGTTCTACTACATCAGATTCATTAACATAAAAGCAACATTCTTCCCTCAGGAACACACAGGTTCCCCCATTTTCTGCAGTCAGTAAGTCTAGGGTTTGCTGGTTCTGCATCACCACCTCAGCCAGAAAGGTTATCTGTCTGGAGTGATTCAAGGCTGCTGTGGATGCCGTTGCCTCATCAAGCTTATTTTGAAAGTCTGCTTCCAGGCTGTAAACCTTTGCTAGGGCTTCCCCCGCAGTTCCCACTGCTGCCATAGACAGAATGATGCCTAGGCTGACCAGGAGTGGGATAAAGATCTCTCTTTTGATGGTCCGGGTCTGGTTGCCGCATCCAAGTGACTTCCTCCTTCTCATAAAGGAAGAGCTGGGGAATGATAATAACAGGCAAGCAAATTCCAGAACCAGTAGCGTTTGCACAGAGGGAGGCAGTAGTACCCTCATACCAGAGAAAAAAATGGGGAATTGACACACAGGGTCCTGTCAAGAGGTACACTTCAGAGGCACCTGGGGTGTGGGGCTGCTGCAGCTCTCACTAAGCAAATAGGAAGAGTTGTGAGTCAGTTAAAGAGGGAAATGCTGTGAAATACCGGTGCTGTATCTTCAGGGGCAGATTCCTTTTTTTTTTTTTTTGCATTCTTAGTCTCAGCCTTTAATCAGCCCAGGGGCAGATTCCTGTAGAGAGGTGTTAGAATGAATGGCAGTAAGGAGAGGATGTGTAAGGGATGCACAGAAAAAACACTGGGAGACATTGGGGTGCATGGTGTAGTTAAGGAGATCTCTGGCGTATTTAATATACTGGGGCCATGTTACAGTAGACTGCAGCTTTCCTTCCATTTTGGATTTCTGTAACAGAATATGGGATTGAGTGAGGATGGGCTGTTGGCCATGCCTTGTGGCAGGACAATCCACTCATAACATGTTGCAGGACCTGAGTTGTTAATGGTAGGGACTGAGAAAGTGAACCACTTGCAATCCTCAGTGTGGAGGAGAATAGAAAAGATGCAGTCCTTGATATCTAAGGCTAGCAGAGGGCTGTTAGCTGGAGTAGCAGAGGCAAGGGGGAGACCCCTTTGTGGAGACCCCATATGTGCATAGCTCTGTTAATGGCTCACAGGTCTTGTAAGAGACTCCAACCTCCTGTTGCCTTTTTAAAATTTATTTATTTATTTTTGTATGTGTATGAATGTACTGTCTGCATGTAGGTTTGTTCACCCTTGTCGTGCAATGCCGCGGAGGTCAGAAGAGGGTCTTGGATTCCCCTGGAACTGGAGCTCTCCTGGAATTGGAGTTACAGACGGTTCTTAGCCATTATGTTGGTGCTGGGGATCGAACCCAGGTCTTCTGTAAGAGCAGTCGGTGCTCTTAACCGCTAGGCTATCTCTCCAGACCCTCCTGTTGCCTTATTTATGACAAACACAGGGTTGTTCCAGTAACTGCGAGATTGACGGATATGTCCCAATGAAATGTGCTCTTTGACTAGCTTTTGCAATACTTGTAATTTCTCCCCTGGTAAGGGCCACTGCTCAATCCAGACTGGATCGTCTGACTTCCAGTCCAGATGAGGGGCAGCATACTCTGCAGCGTCCCTCAGGATTGTGGGTGCTTCTTGCTGAGATGATGGAGACGTTTTCCCTCAGTTAAATGGCCTGTCTGGGCATGGTTGGTCTCATTTGGAGTGGCAACAACCACATCCAAAGCCTCCAAAAGATCTTACCCTAGCAGATTGATATTAATGGGCGCTATTAATGGGCGAATCTGACCCATGTTTCCATCAGGGTCCTCCCAGGTGTAAACATTTTTAGTGATGTAAGACTGTGAAGGTCCTCCTATTCCTAGAATTTAGGTCCTGGAAGTAAGAGCCAGCCAGGGGGGGATTTCTTGTTGTTTTAAAATGGTTCTGTCCAGGGGCTGGAGAGATAGCCTAGTGGTTAAGAGCAACAACTGCTCTTGCAGAAAACCCGGGTTCGATCCCCAGCACTCATGGCAGCTAAGAACCATCTGTAAATCCAATTCCAGGAGAACTCCAGTTCCAGGGGAATCCGAGACCCTCTTCTGACCTCCATGGCATTGCACGACATGGGTGCACAAACCTANTTTTGCATTCTTAGTCTCAGCCTTTAATCAGCCCAGGGGCAGATTCCTGTAGAGAGGTGTTAGAATGAATGGCAGTAAGGAGAGGATGTGTAAGGGATGCACAGAAAAAACACTGGGAGACATTGGGGTGCATGGTGTAGTTAAGGAGATCTCTGGCGTATTTAATATACTGGGGCCATGTTACAGTAGACTGCAGCTTTCCTTCCATTTTGGATTTCTGTAACAGAATATGGGATTGAGTGAGTCTGGGCTGTTGGCCATGCCTTGCGGCAGGACAGTCCATTCATAACATGTTGCTGGACCTGAGTTGTTAATGGCAGGGACTGAGAAAGTGAACCGCTTGCAATCCTCAGTGTGGAGGGGAATAGAAAAGATGCAGTCCTTGATATCTAAGGCTAGCAGAGGGATGTTAGCTGGAATAGCAGAGGCAAGGGGGAGACCCCTTTGTGGAGACCCCATATGTGCATAGCTCTGTTAATGGCTCACAGGTCTTGTAAGAGACGCCAACCTCCTGTTGCCTTTTAAAAATTTTTTTATTTATTTTTGTATGTGTATGAATGTACTGTCTGCATGTAGGTTTGTTCACCCATGTCGTGCAATGCTGCGGAGGTCAGAAGAGGGTCTTGGATTCCCCTGGAACTGGAGCTCTCCTGGAATTGGAGTTACAGACGGTTCTTAGCCGCCATGTTGGTGCTGGGGATCGAACCCAGGTCTTCTGTAAGAGCAGTCGGTGCTCTTAACCGCTAGGCTATCTCTCCAGACCCTCCTGTTGCCTTTTTTATGACAAACACAGGTTTGTTCCAGGGACCGCGAGATGGATGGATATGTCCCAATGAAAATTGCTCTTTGACTAGGTTTTGCAATACTTGTAATTTCTCCCCTGGTAAGGGCCACTGCTCAATCCAGACTGGATCGTCTGACTTCTAGTCCAGATGCAATACTTGTAATTTCTCCCCTGGTAAGGGCCACTGCTCAATCCAGACTGGATCGTCTGATTTCTAGTCCAGATAGCATACTCTGCAGCATCCCTCAGGATTGCGGGTGCTTCTTGCTGAGATGATGGAGACGTTTTCCCTCAGTTAAATGGCCTGTCTGGGCATGGTTGGTCTCATTTGGAGTGGCAACACCACATACAAAGCCTCTAAAAGATCTTACCCTAGCAGATTGATATTAATGGGCGCTATAAATGGGTGAATCTGACCCATGTTTCCATCAGGGTCCTCCCAGGTGTAAACATTTTTAGTGATGTAAGACTGTGAAGGTCCTTCTATTCCTAGAATTTAGGTCCTGGAAGTAAGAGCCAGTGGGGGGGGGTTCTTGTTGTTTTAAAATGGTTCTGTCCAGGGGCTGGAGAGATAGCCTAGTGGTTAAGAGCACCAACTGCTCTTGCAGAAGACCCGGGTTCAATCCCCAGCACCCACATGGCAGCTAAGAACCTTCTGTAAATCCAATTCCAGGAGAACTCCAGTTCCAGGGGAATCCGAGACCCTCTTCTGACCTCCGTGGCATTGCACGACACAGGTGCACAAACCTACATGCAGACAGTACATTCATACACACACAAAAATAAATAAAATTAAAAAAAATAAAAATATATAAACCATTGTCATGTTCTTTATTAAATACATTATTTTAAGGAACATAACTATTTTCATAAATAATATTTTAATTGATATTGTTACTATTTTTTAATCTTTTTTAGACGGAGTCTTCTTATCATTCCAGCTAGCCTAGAACTCACTATGTAGACCAGGTGGGCTTCAATCTCACAGAGATCTTCCTCCTGCACAGCTACTTTTTTTGTCTTTTTGAGGCAGGGTCTCCCTGTAGCTCCAGCTGTCCTGGAACTCACTGTGTACACCAGGTTAGCCTGGTACTCACCGATCTACCTATCTCTGCTGCCTGAGTGCTGGGATTAAAGGTGTGCACCATTACCAGGTCCTGTATTTTTTTTTTCTGGTCTTTTATTTTTAAATAAATGATTATGTTGATTTTTCTCTTCATTTGACTTTCTACCATAGTAAATGTTGAAAGATTTACCCTTAATAAATAAAATAGAAAACTCAGGAAGGTGGATCCCCACTATAATACTAATACTATTCTGATAACATAATAGATAGTCGCCTCTAGTTGAAGACCCCTTGGATGATATATCAGGATACAGACTCAAAGACAATTATGACATATGATTAGAAAATTAAGGAGTTGAGGAAATTGTAAGGAGTCCATTATAAAAACGAAGAGGAAGTGCTGGGATCTAAAGAAAGACAGGGATAAAATTGAAAGAGGACAACAATAAATTACAGAATAAAAAAATTACAAAAAAAAAGCAGAACTTCAAGAAAAATTCAAGTTGAAATGAAAAACAAATCCAACATTCCATAAACAACTTGGAAATCATGGGATAAACTCTTAATAGAATGGTGCCGGGCATTGTGGCGCACGCCTTTATCCTAGCCTTGGGAGGTAGAGGCAGGTGGACTTTGTGAGTCAATCAATGCCAGGCCGTGGTCTACAGAGTGAGTTCAGAGACTAGCTGGGGCTTATAGGGAACCCTGTCCTAAAAAAAAAAAAAAAAAAGAATAGAAATGGGGACTGAGGAGAGAGGAAGGGCAAGTTTTAAGAGCACTGCTGCCTTGCAGAGGAACCTGGGTTTCAATCCCCAGCACCCACATGGGTGGCTGTGAAACCATCTTTAGGCCAGTTCCAGGGAATGCGATATCTTCTTCTGACCTCCAAGGAACTGGGCACAAACATTGGGTGCACAAACCTACATCGCAACAGTAATTCATACACCTAGAATAAATAATAAAATTTAAAAATATAAAAAACGAAATAGAAATTTGGTGCCAGGCCTGGTGGGATATTAGCCTCTCAAAATCCTAGCACCGGATGGGAGGCAGAGGCAAGTGGATCTTTGGTGAGTTCAAGGCCAGCTTGGTCACAAAGAGCAAGGTTCCAAGGACACCGCTGGGCCTACAGGGAGACCCTGTCTCAAAAAGACTAAAAAAAAATTGTAAAAAAAAATTTAAAAAAAAAAGAATAGAATGATGCAAGTGAAAGATAGAATATAAGTTCGAGGTTCATATATGGCGACGCATACAATCAGTACATTATGAAAACAACTAAAACTAAAAAACAACCCGAGAAACTGGATAATTGGACGCTGTGGGCTACTACTGAGACGACCAACCCTTGACTTAGTCAGGGATCAGAGACGGAGAAACTCACAGGATAAAGGACCGACTCTGGTGCCGTTACTTCCACAAACCTTTTCGCGGACAATTTATTTCCCCCCTTAACCAGCGAAGCGCTAACCTACAAATACTAGAAGCATATAGAGAATGCAAATAGCTTAGATCAGGGATTTCCCCGGACCACTTGAAGCATAGGTAGGAGCCAGGCACTTCAGCCAGGCAGATTGTTGGGTAATTCTATCACCAGGTTGTTGGATAATCCTTTCATTGGTCTGTTGGATAATTCAATCATTGTCTTGCGGGGGTAGAGTCTCGCTGCTGGCTGGCATAAGAGGTGGGCCTGTTGCCACTGTGAGACTTGAGTGCACAGAGCTTAGATCAGGGATTTCCTAGTGACCACCTGAAGCACATAGTACTGGGCCACCAGCTAAAGGTGGCATACCACACACACACACACCGCCACCAACTGGAATTGCTGAGGGAGTATTCAAGTGGATTCTTTGGAGAACTTTCAGAACAGACAGGGAAGAGTGAGTTAGACTTACAATAGAAAGCCTAAAACTGAGCCATGCATGGTGGTGCATGCCTTTAATCTTAGCACTTGGGAGGCAGAGGCAGGGCGAG
>VZQC01003810.1:600224-612391 GCA_009823505.1 Rhizomys pruinosus | reverse complement strand
AAAAAAAAAAAAAAAAAAAAAAAAAAAAAACCACAAAACACCTATACTCTACTAAATTTGAAAACCTAAGACATAGATGAATATCTGTAATCTGGTGATTCACCAAAACTAAAACAAGAAGAGACTGACAGCTTAAATAGACCCATAATATATGAAGAAATTGAAAATGTAATGAGACCTCCCAACTAAAAAAAGCCCAGGTCCAGATGGTTTCACAGCAGAATTCTATCAAACATTTAAAGAGGACTTATGACCATTTTTACTCAAAGTATTCAGGAGAATACAAGCAGAGGGAAATCTCCAAAATCCCTTCTATGAAGCCAGCATCACTCTAATACTAAAACCAGGCAAAGATGGAACCAAAAAAGAGAACTACAGACCCATTTCATTAATAAATTCAGATGCAAAAATTCTCAACAAAATACTTGCAAAATGTATACAGGCCCACATCAAAAAGATCATTCACCATCATCAAGTTGGATTCATATCAGAGATGCAGGGATGATTCAACATATGAAAATCAGTAAATATCATAAAACACATAAATGGACTGAAGGACAAAAACCACACAATAATCTCAATTGATGCAAAAAATAAAAACTTTTGACAAAATCCAGCATCTCTTCATGATTAAAGTATTAGAGGGAATTGGACTGGAAGGATCATTCCTCAACATAATCAAAGCCATATATAAGAAACCCACAGCCAGCATCATCCTAAATGGAGAAAAGTTAGAAAGATTCCCCATAAAGGTAGGAACTCGACAAGGCTGCCCATTGTCACCACTCCTCTTCAATATAGTGCTTGAAACACTGACTAGGACAATAAGGCAAGACAAGGAAATTAAAGGAATACTAATTGGAAAAGAAGAAGTAAAACTATCTCTTTTTGAAGATGATATGATAGTTTACCTAAGGGATGCTAAAAACTACACCAGAAAACTTCTAGAAACGATTAAGTAAAGTGGCAGGATACAAAATAAACCTAGAAAAAAATCAGTAGACTTTCTTTACACCAATAATAAACAACTGGACAAGGACTATAAGGAGACCTTCCCAATCACAATAACCTCAAAAACAATAAAATACTAACCAAAACCACCAAAGATCTCCACAACAAAAATTATAAACTCCTGAAGAAGGAAATTGAAGAAGACATCAGATGGAAAGACCTCCCATGCTCGTGGATTGGAAAAATTAATATAGTAAAAATGTCCATTCTACCCTAGTTAATATACAGATTCAATGCAATTCCAATTAAAATCCCAAGGACGTTCTTCACAGGCTTGGAAAAAATTCTTAAATTCATATGGAACAACAAAAGACTCTGAACAGCCAAAGCAACCCCCAGTGAAAAGAGCAATACAGGGGGGATTTCTGTACCAGACATCAAATTATACAACAGGGTTATAGTCATAAAAACAGCCTGGTACTGGCACAAAAACAGACCTGTAGACCAATGGAACAAAATTGAAGATCCAAACTTGAGCACATACAATTTCAGCCACCTCATATTTGACAAAGGGGCCAAAAAGACTCAATGGGGGAAAGTCAGCGTTGGCAAAACTGGATCACCACTTGTAGGAAAATTAAACCCCTACCTCTCACTCTGTACAAAAATCAACTCCAAATGGATCAAAGACCTCAATGTGAAACCCAAAACTCTGAAGGTGATAGAAAAAAAAGTTGGCAGCAACTTACAAGACATAGGTGTAGGAAAAGACTTCCTAAATCAGACAGGAGTTGCACAGGAAATAAGGTCAACATTTGACAAGTGGGACCTTATTAAACTCAAAAGTTTCTGTACAGCAAAAGAAACAATCAGGGAAGTGAAGCAAAAACCCACAGAGTGGGAGGAAACCTTCACTGCTGATACATCTGACAGAACATTGACTTCCAGAATATATAAACTACTCAAAAAACAAAGAAGTAAGAAAACAAATGACTCACTCAAAAGATGGAGTAAAGAGCTGAGCAAAGACTTCACAAGTGAAGAAATAGAGATGGCAGAGAAACATCTTTAAAAGTGTTCAACATTGCTGATAATTAAGGAAATGCAAATTAAAACCACTTTAATATATCATCTCACCCTGATAAGGCTGGCAAGGATCAAGAAAACAAATGATACTAAATGCTGGAGAGGGTGTGGGGAAAAGGGAACAGTCATCCACTGCTGGTGGGAATGCAAACTTAAGCATTGATTTCCAGAATATATAAACTATTCAAAAAAAACAAAGAAGAAAGAAAACAAATGACCCAGTCAAAAGATGGAGCAAAGAGCTGAACAGAGACTTAACAAGTGAGGAATTAGAGATAGCTGAGAAACATCTTAAAAAGAGTTCAATGTCTCTAATAATTAAGGAAATGCAAATTAAAACCACTTTAAGATATTATCTCACTCTGATAAGACTGGCTAGGATTAAGAAAACAAATGATACCAAGTGCTGGAGAGGTTGTGGGGAAAGGGGAACACTCATCCACTGCTGGTGGGAATGTAAACTCTTACAACCACTATGGAAAACAGTGTGGAAACCCTTGGAAGACTTGGGATGAACTTGCCACCCGACCCAGCCATACCACTCCTGGGCATGTACCCTCAAGACTCATCTTATCACAGAGATACATGCACATCCATGTTTATTGCAGCTCTCTTCACAATAACAAAGAACTGGAACCAACCCAAGTGCCCCCCAACTGATGGGTGGATAGAGAAAATATGGTACAGCTACACAATGGAGTTCTATGCAGTGGTAAAGAAAGATGACATCATGAGCTTTGCAGGTAAATGAAGCTAGAAGATATCAAGCTAAGAGAAGTAACACAGTCCTAGAAAAACAAACGATGAATAGTATCCCTCATCTGTAGATGCTAACACCAATTACCTAATTGTATGGCAAACAGAGCCACGTTAATGTGATCTGAAAACAACTGTGCTCTTATATTGTGAATCCCTTAAAAATAAATAAATAAATAAATAAATAAAAATTTAAAAAGAAACAACAAAAAAGATGATTTGATATATTCAAAGCATAGCATTTGAATGTATTTTCATCATTGAAATGGAAATGACATCAGCTAAAAAATTATTTAAAAAATGTATGTGGGAAAATAACTTTTTCCCCCAAAATATTAAAAGGTGTCTGTTAAGTGAAAAAGACAAAAATATTAATTATCAATAATGAATATTAAAACTTAAAATCCAAAATTTTTAAAAAGGGCATGCAAACTTGTACAACCACTGTGGAAAGAAGTATGGAGTCTTAAAAGTCCTAAAAGACTCAAAATGAGCCTACCAGCTGACCCAGCCATACCACTTCTGGGAAAATATCCATCAGACTCTTCCTACTACAGAGATACGTGTACAGCCATGTTTATTGCTGCTCTCTTCACAATAACGAAGAGCTGGAACCAACCCAAGTGCCTGTCAATCGACGAGTGGATAGAGAAAATATGGTACATCTACACAATGGAGTTCTATGCAGTGGTAAAGAAAGATGACATCATGAAATTTGCAGGTAAATGTATGGAACTAGAAGATTTTATGCTAAGTGAAGTAACATAATCCCAGAAAAACAAAAGACAAATGGTATCCCTCATCCATGGATGCTAGCACCAAGTACCTAGTTGTACCTGAGCAATGTTAATGTTATATTACTCATGATCTAAAAACAGCTATGCTCTTGCAATGTGGATCCCTAAACAGGTTCCAGAGCTGACCTAACATTTATTTTCAGACCTTGGGTTTTTGGTACATGATGGAGGGTATGTGTGCATCTTTTAGAGTATTATGGGATTAAAATGGAAAGATGCAAATCAGAAATATGATATGGAAATAGCATACACTTTGTTTCCACAGGATACAACTTTAATATAGGTGCAAAGTAATAGGCTGGTGGAACTTAGCCTTTCTGGGTGCTTAACGACCATACTTAGCACCCATACCAATTTGGTCAAGGGACCTAAGGGATGACTTTGTTCCTTGCCCTCAGAGGTCAACCAAGTCTTAGGGGATTATACATGGGGGGACCTCTTGAAATGTCCTGTGAATGTGGGTCACCAGTCTTCCTGTTCAGGGAGGTCCTGGAGAGCCACTGGTGTGACTTCAACCAGTGTCCAGTCTATAAAGAGGAAAGTCTGCTCATGCTTCAGAAAAAGAAGCTTGGTCTAGCAAGACCTGATTTTGTCTTTGAGTGGATGGAACTGGTAAATGAAAAGCTGAAAGGGGCAAGGTGCTCTCGCCTCCTCCCCCCAAAAAAACCCCAAGAGACCCCTAAGGACCAGATCCTCAACTGACCTTGAGAAAACAAAAACCTTAGTTAATCCGGGCTAACTGTGTGGCCTTAAGCATCCAAAAGGAAAGTACAACCACATATAAATAATCAGTAAGACTAGAGAAACTGTACTGCAGACATAAAACTCGAGATCTTAGTAAAAAGACAAAAAGAAAAAAGAAAGAGTACTGTTGTTTGACCTGTCTCCAATTCTTACTGGCAAGTGCATCTACTCTGTGGCTGCCACTGCTTTTGGCACTCCTCAAAGATATGAAACACAGCTTTTTAACCTTCCAATATGGACTGAAGACTCATGTCTCCCCAAGAATCCTCCAAACCTTCAATGCCAGATGGCGACTACTGAGATACCCAGCTTGTGGACTAAACAGCTAAGGAGATGTCGGCCTTGTCAGAATATAAACTGCCATTGTTGGACTACCTGGGCTGTATCATGGAGGCCAGTACAGGGGGATCAAGACAGGACAAGTGCTTATTGGACTTCAATTGGGGGACCATGGGAGGGAAAGACCCCAATGTGGAGCAAAAGTGCAGGATTGATGGTTGTTTGGGATTGCCAAGGAGGAACCTTCGAGCACTTCCTTAAGGAAAACATGACATCTTTTAGGAAAAAAATCCTCCAATTCAAGTGATATGTGTATGTATGTATATATATTTATGTATACATATAACTATGTACATATATGTATATATATATATATATATAATGTAGCAATACAAGTTGGAGAGAACAACAACAAAAGANAGTTCTCTGAATTCTTCTTTATGTTCTTTAATTTCTCTGCATAGGTCTGCAATTATTCCTCTAAGGTCTGTTTCTGGGTTTACCTCCAAGGGGATCCCATTGTACCTATCTCCTACAGGGTTGGTAGAGCTTGGTGTGGAATTATCCTGCACCTTTCCCATGTTGTCACTTCGTCGTGTCCTTGGAATATGGATTTCCGTGTTGTGATTCAAATCATAAATGCCTTTTCAGTGTGTTGAAAGCTGAAAGCTTGTTTTGTTTTGCTTACCTCTTTCTTATGCTTTTTTTTCTTCTTCTCCCCCTCCCTGTGTATGGAGTGTTGACTTGTCTAGGTTTTCAAGCTTTCACTTTTGTTTATAGATTGGATATTGGAAATCTAAGTCACTCTTCCTTTCCTGTTCTGAGAGTTCTCCTAATCCAATCCACTGGATACTCTCTCTTCCTCTGGATACTCTCTCTTCCTCAATTCCAATTGTTGGTGGGGAGGGGGTGCCTGGCTTAGCCTGCACCCCGGCACCTCAGTCAGGCACCAGAATCAGACCCAAACTCAGGACCCCTTCTGGCTGCGAGGGGGGAAGGGTGACTCGCCGGGCTTAGGGCTCCAATCTAGCCCCCGCCAGCCACCAGGCCCTCTGCCACAGACCAGAAAATCAATTGTCAAGCACCACAAAAGTAACTCTGTCCTAAGCTTTTACCTGCCTGGAACAGTGTCAGGCTGCTCCAAGTGTTCCTATCAGGTCCGGAACCTGAGTCCGAACACACGACCCCACTGCGGTACCTGAGTCAGGTACCCCGTATCCTTTTTTTTTTTTTATACTGGTGGCAGAGAATGCATGGGGAGTGTTCACAGGGCCCTCTGGGAGAGACTGGTGCTTCTGGGCACTGTCTTTTCCAATGTCCTTGGCCTCTGCAGTTAAAATATTTTTCATTTGTGGTGACAGCAGCTGCCAAGGCTTGAGCTAGATAATTAGCTTTGTGGGAGGCTGTGCCCACGTCCTGAGTTGCTACTATCCATCTGTCATAATGGTCATCTTTTAAGCCCTGGCATGCTTGCTTGCATTCAGAAGTCATTCCTTCCCAAACAATGCTCTTAAGGAGCATTTCCTTGGCAGTGGGGATCTTTCTCTCTAGGCTGATTTTAGTTCTTAAGATAAAGTCAGACAGGGTTTCCTCAGGTTTTTGCCTTGGAAATAATAAAGAGGAACCTGCCTGGAATTCTGTAGGTGGTGTAATCTGATCCCAGGCCTGTAGGGTGCAAAGGTGGACCTGGTCAAGTTACCCTGGGGGCAGCCCAGTCTGCTGCATCCCTGTGCTAAAATCTCCTTCTCCAAAAAGCTGTTAATAACCCCAGTCTACATTAGGTTGCCCTTGATTTCTCTGAACCTGTTGGAGACATTCATCTCTGTACAGTGCTTCCCATTGTAAGAATAGTGGACCTGGAAGTGAAGATCTACAGATAACTCTTCAGTCCTGGGGAGTGTTAAGAGAAGCACAAAGGCTCTGAAGAATGGACTTTGTCCATGGTCCCAGAATACCATCCTCCCTAACTGCTTGCCTGAGTTCTTTTAAGTCACCTGCCTGGTTGGGTACCAGTTTAGAGGACAACCCTGAGTTGGAGGTACATTAACAGGGAACACCTGTAAATGAAGGTCTTGGATATCTCTGATCTGGCACAGTCTTTCTCTGGCAGAGAGGGAAGTAGCTAAATGTGAAGGTGCTCCTGGCCCTTTAAGGGAAAATGGCTGAGAATGAGGGGAGAGGTTAAGGCCAGCCACTTGGATGTTTTGATTACCCTGTTCTATTTCCACTGGGTCTGGAGCTGGGGGCTTTCAGAGGGAAATTTATTGTGGCCCTCAATGGGAGTTTCAGCAGGTTATTGAGGGGAGGGGGCCTGCAATTTAATTTTGTTGGTTTCCCTTCCTTGCATAGCCTGGTGGGAGGGCCCTAAACATTGTCTCACTGTGGCTAAGAGTGGCAATAACTTGAGAGATGCTGGAGCACTTTCTCACAGCCTGGTGTTCTGTGCCACCCGTGTCCAAGATTCTGAATTCCATAAGTCTACAGGGGACATCCATGGGGCAATATTAAGAGTCTCACTCCAAAAGGTGGCAACTTCCTATGTGGAAATTTTAACTCCTCAACTCTTGAGGAGCACTTTTATTTTCTTAGCCTGTGGGTCTTTTTGGCATGTCTGCTTGTTACCCATGATAAAGAAAGGTAGGAAATGCTAGTGGTTAGGGAAGAAGACAGTTCAAAGACTTACCTCATGGGAAAAGAGAATTTTTCATGGAGGTGTGCCAACAGCCTGGCCATATAGAGGAGAAATACTGAAAACAGATTAAAAGATTGATCTCTGTGAAAGAGAAGATTTCAAGGAGATAAGCCTATGCCTGGCCGCTACCCTGAATTCTATTATCAAGAGGGGGTACTTTCTCCTTCATGGTAAACCCTCTGAGATTTTCCCCTCTCGTGGGGGGAAAGAGAGCTGAGAGAGAGACAGCCCGAGGAAATAACTTTTTTCTTTTTCCTTCTGTTGGTGAAGAGTAAAGCCACATGTTCTGGGCACCATTTGTGGGTACTTTCTATCGTCTGTTGGTCCTTTAGTCACACGTAGCTGCAATCCACTTGATATTCTTCCCTCCTAGTACCAGGCTGGCAGTTCTACTATGCTGCAAGCTTTGGAGGCTCTCTCCTGCCTGCAGGTTAACAGTTCCTAAGCTGAGCTCTGGCAAGGAAAGGGGAGAGCTACCTGATGGGAAAAGAAAGACATGGACCCAGAGAAAGTCTGAGAGATAAACTCAGTTTTATTTATACCAGCCATGTGTTTATATACTAAAGGCTACTGTGCTCTGGGCAAGAAAGTTGGGGGCAGGCAGAAGTGAAGGGTGATCCACCTTGGGTCCTACTGGGGGTCTGCAGAGCTCCTGTTCATGCAACCGGTAAACTAGAGGTGTGACATTTTGCTCAATACCTCAAGGTAAGGGGCCATCTGGTTCTGGAACTTTGCAGAGACAGGAGAGGCAAGAAAACACTGCACTATCCCGACCTTCCGGAGCTATAGATAACTCACAGAGACAACTGAATGCCCACAGAAATATCAGATAACTCTCAGAGGTCCTTCAGGACAGGTTTTACAGGTCCTTGCCTTGAGCCAGGCAAAGTTTCATTCCTACAAGGATGGTAAAAGATATTCCCAACAAATGGAACCAAGAAACAAGCAGGTGTAGCTATTCTAATATCTTAGCAAACACCTCAAACTATTCTAATATCTTAGCAAACACCACAACTAGCCAGAAGAGATAGAGAAGAATGTCTCATACCTATTAAAGGCAAAGTCCACCAAAAAGATATCAGAATCATATACATATATGTACCAAACACAGGGGCATGCAGTTTCATAAAAGAAGCATTGCTAAATCTAAAATAAAAATTACCCCAACATAGTGATAGTAAGTAACTTCAATATGTACCGTTTGCCAATAGAAATGTCACCTAGACAAAAACTAAATAAGGAAACCTAAATAAAGCTAAATAAAGAGACCCTGGAGTTTAATGACATCATAAATCAAATGGACCAAACAGATTTTTTTGTATATGTATGAACGTACTGTCTGCATGTAGGTTTGTGCACCCGTGTCATGCAATGCTGCGGAGGTCAGAAGAGGGTCTTTGAATCCCCTGGAACTGGAGTTCTCCTGGAATTGGAGTTGCAGATGGTTTTTCAACCACCATGTGGGTGCTGGGGATCAAACCCAGGTCCTCTGCAAGAACAGTCGGTGCTCTTATCCGCTAGGCTATCCCTCCAGCCCTGACCAAACAGATATTTACAGGACAGTTCACCCAAAGAGCACACTTTCTTCTCAGCAACCTATGGAAAGTTCTCCAAAACTGACCACATATTCAGACAGAAAGCAAGTCTCAACAACTTTAGGAAAATTATAATAACATCCTGTATTATATCTTCTCACAAATGAATAAAGCTGGATATCAACAATAGAAATGTGAACATATTTCTATACCATTGTTGGGCATGAACCCAAACAACTCTACATCCTACTACAGAGATACACATTCTCATCCATGTTCATTGCTGCACTATTGACAATAGCCAGGAAATAGAAATGCCCATTAACTGGTGAATGGGTAAGAAATACAATGGTACACTTATGTAATGGACTATTATTCTTCTATTAAGAAAAATGAAATTGGGGAGCTGAGGTTTGAACCCAGACGCTGCTGGCAACTGCTGCCTGAGGTGGGGGCAGAGCATGTGCAGAGCAGCATGTCAGCCCAGAGGGTTCTATGAGCTGGGAATTGAGGCTCAAACAGACGCTGTGGGTAACTGCTGCCTAAGCAGCTGGGGCAGAGGGTACTGGTGTGTGGACTAAGCAAGCAACCTGCTCCCCCCTTCAGAAGGTGTCATCTGGGTTGTTACCTACCCGGCTTTTGCAGAACAGAAAGGGAAGAGTGAACTATGCCTTCCAATATATAACCAAAATTGAAAGCCTAAAACCTAGACAAGTCAACACTCCATACAAAAGGAGAATACAACAAAGGAACCTGAAGGAATCAAAGAAAACAATCCTTCAACAAGGTGCAGAGGCATTCAAGATTAACATCAGAATACAGTAAAAGGTAAGCCACATGCTGAGAGCACAACCAAAGAACAATATGGGAAAAGTGCAGAATAATTCCACACCAAACTCTATGGAGCCTGTAGAGGGCTCCTACAATGGGATCTCCCTAGAGGTAGCCCAGGACACAGATCATAGAATAACAATCACAGATATATTCAAAGAAATCATAGAACTAAGAGGAGAGAATGAAAATCTCAGAAAGGACCTAGAGGGAGACAGGACAAACTTTGGAACGAACTAAAAGGAGAAAATGACAGACTCCAGAAAGAGCTAGAGGGACAAAATGACAAACTCCGGAAGTGGAAACACTGAAAATATCCCATGATGAAGTGAAAAGGAAACCAATGAGCAAAACAAGGAGCTACAAGAAAAGATTGAGAAGCTCCAAAAGGAAGTGGAAATAGTAAAGAAAGCACAGGAAGAAATGAAAAAGGAAATTGAACAGTCATCCAATCAAGAGGAAAGAATGGGAAAAAGCCCCAGAACCAGAATGGAGGAAGCAGAAAAAAGAATATCAGACACAGAAGATAGCACAGAACAACTAAAAAGCTCAAGTAAGGACTATGAAAAATTTAAAAATACACAAGAGTAGAATAACCAGGAGATGTGGGACACTATGAAAAGATCAAAGCTCCACATCATAGGGATGGATAGAGGAAGGAGAAGAATCCCAAGATAATGGTATTGATCAGATTGTCAACAGAATAATAGATGAAGATTTCCCCAAGTTAAAAAAAAGCATACAAATACAAGAAGCACATAAACACCAAATAGACTAGACCAGAAAGAATCTCCCCTCCCCATCTCATAGTTAAAATGCTAGATACCCAAAAGAAAGACAAAATTCTGAAAGCCACAAGAATAAAACAAGTTACATATAAGGGGAAACCTATCAGAATTACAGCTGACTTTTCAGTGCAAACTATGAAAGCAAGAACATGGACCAAAGCATTTGCAGTGCTAAACAACTATAAATGACAACCCATGTTACTATACTCAACAAAAATGTCGATTCTAGTTGAAGGAAAGAGAAAAATCTTCCATGACATAAACAAGATGAAAGAATACATGTCTGGAAAACCAACCCTTCAGAGAATACTTGAAGCAATTCAAAGGACAGAAGAGAGGAGCAACTACCCCACGCACCTCAAAAGAGAAATTAATAAAAGCAGAAATGCAGAAGTAGAAACCTAGATGAAAAATGCAAATGGATAATAAGGCGAAAGGAAGCAACACACACCTTTCAATTATAACCTTAAATATTAATGGACTAAACTTCCCAATCTAAAGGCATAGACTGGGAGAATGGATTAGGCAACAGAATCCATCAATATGCTGTCTACAAGGAATCCATCTCACCTTCAAGGATAGACATCAACTTAAAGTGAAAGGATGAAAAAAAAAATATTCCAAGCAAATGGTACCGAAAAGAAAGCAGGAGTTGCTATCTTAATATCAGACAAAATAGACTTCAAAGTAGAAGCAATTAAAAGAGACAAAGAGGGCCATTATATCCTTATCAAAGGGAAAATTAACCATGAAGACTTCACAATCCTGAATATATATGCACCAAATTCCAGTGCACTAACCTTTATAAATACAACTCTACAGGACCTCAAGGCACGGATTAACCCCAGCACACTCATAGTAGGGGACTTCAATACCCCTCTGTGTCCTTTGGACAGATCAGTTGGACAAAGAATAAACAGAGAGACATCTGAATTGAACAATACAATTCAGGAAATGGACCTCACAGACATCTGAATATTCCACCCAAGCACCAGAGAATATACTTTCTACTTAGCACCCCACGGAACAGTCTCCAAAATTGACCACATACTTGGTCATAGGAAAAACCTCAACAAATACAAAAAAATCGAAATAATTTCATGCATTCTATCAGATCATAGTGCAATAAAGCTCAATATCAACACCAGGATAAGCCTCGCTACCTACAGGAACACATGAAGACTAAACAATACACTGCTAAATAATGAATGGGTCAAGGAGGAAATAAAGAAAGAAGTAAAAGCATTCCTGGAACTAAATGACAATGATAGTACAACACAACAAAACCTATGGGACAATTTAAAAGCAGTCCTAAGAGGGAAGTTTATAGCCCTGGGTGCCTATATTAAAAAACAGAAAAAGCACAGATAAATGAGCTAACACTGCAGTTAAAAACACTTGAAGGACAACAACAAATAAACCCTAAATGCAACAGACATGAAGAAATAACAAAAATCAGAGCAGAAATTAATGAAGTAAAAACAAAGAAAACAGTACAAAAAATCAACAAATCCAAAAGTTGGTTCTTTGAGAGAATAATCAAGACAGAAAGACCCCTAGCCCAGTTAACCAAAAGAAAGAAAGAACAACTCCAAATCAATACAATTCATGATGAAAGGGGAAATATCACAACAGACAATGAAAAGATCCAGACAATTATACAGGAATACTTCAAAAACCTATACTTGATGGGCGTGGTGGTGCACGC
>VZQC01003810.1:457165-591654 GCA_009823505.1 Rhizomys pruinosus | reverse complement strand
GTCTGTATGCAATTTGCCAGTATCCTGTTTAGAATTTTGGCATCTGTGTTCATTAGGGAGATGGGTCTATAATTCTCCTTTTTAGTTGGATCTTTGCCTGATTTTGGTAATAGAGTGATGCTGGCTTCATAGAAGGAATTTGGGAGAATTCCCTCTGTTTGTATCCTTCTAAACAGTTTCATTAATAATGGTTGTAGGTCTTCTTGAAATGTTTTATAGAATTCTGCTGTGAAACCATCTGGGCCTGGGCTTTTTTTAGTTGGGAGGTTTCTTACTACATCCTCAATTTCTTCATATATTATACGTCTGTTTAAGCTGCCGATCTCTTCTTGGTGGAGCTTTGGTGATTCCCAGGGTTTCAGATATTCATCCATTTCTTCTAGGTTTTCAAACTTGGTAGAGTATAGGTTCTTGAAATATTCCCATATGATTTTCTGGATCTTTTCCTTGTCTGTTGTGATATTTCATAGGGAGATCTTTTAAGGGAAGGAAGATAGACTATAGTCATAAAAAGGAGAGAATAGGGGTGGAGAGATGGCTCAGCAGTTAAGACCACTGACTGCTCTTGTGGAGGACCTGGGTTCGATTCTCAGCACCCACATGGCAGCTAAGAACTGTGTGTCATTGTGCATGCCTTTAATCCTAGCACTTGTAAGGCAGAGGCAGGCAGATCTCTGTGAGTTCAAGGCCAGCCTTGTCTACAGAGTGAGTTCCAGGCCAGCTGGGGCTATAGGGATTCCTTGTCTCAAAAAAGGGGGGGGATAGAGTA
Source organism: Rhizomys pruinosus (assembly GCA_009823505.1). Classification (NCBI taxonomy): domain Eukaryota; kingdom Metazoa; phylum Chordata; class Mammalia; order Rodentia; family Spalacidae; genus Rhizomys; species Rhizomys pruinosus. The sequence continues at coordinate 590,885 of VZQC01003810.1, read as the reverse complement.
CAGGTGAGATTAAATAGGGTAGGAATGAGTGGCTAGGATTGATGAGGCAATACGGGTGTGGTAACATACTAAAGGCATTTTGGAAAAAACATGTGGAAACCTATTGTACAAGTGATCTAAAGCATACACATATACATGTAAAAAGTTTAACTCCAGTTACCCTTTAATGAAAGGACAATACCCCAACTAGATACCCCATCATAGCATATAAAAATCCAAGTACCTGGAATGGGTTACCTCTCTTTGAATTGTTGGCCAAGGGGATCCCGTAGACCCTCAAGCATTGCAGACTATTGCTATTGCTCTTGGTTAGCCTCCAGAACATGACAGTCACTGAAGACAACACATAATTCAGTCATAAAACATGGAGAAATCAAGTGGGTAGTGATCCAAAAGCTCCATCTTTCAGATAGCTTTCATAGTGTGGAAAGTGCATTGAATGCTACTGGAAAAGAAAAAGAATCTTCAGTCTTACCCAGCAGTTTACCTTGGGGCTATAATAACAGCTGGCTGGCAATATATGCCCATATGGGTAATAGCGGCATGAATGTCATGGAGTAACCAACCACCTTGTAACCAGATTTAAGCTCCACTCTATGAGTTAGAACCCATATCTGGCACTGTGTACCTCTAAATGGAAATAGTAATTAAACACTTGTAATGACTATAGCCAGAGATGAATGCATCCCTCAGCCTTCATCAGAGAAGCATCTCCTTGGAGCAGAAAGCAATTGACACATAGTTTGTCAACAGGTTAATGTGCAGAGAATAAGAGACTGTGGAGTGTTCAGTCCTGAGTGGGAAATCTACGTCACACTCTTCTCACCAAGCTCAAGGATCTGCATGGAAGAGGACGTGGAAGGACATTAAGAGCCAGAGGTGGTAGACAACTACAAAGAAGTAGTGTTTTCCAGAGAGCAGGGCAGTTGCTCATGTACTCATAGCACTTGAACAGCAGCCCAAGACCTGCTCATGCTCAGTCCAGACAAAATCCCAGAATGGTGCGGGAAAGGAGGGTATAAGGTTCCATCTCTTGCTGAGGAGCTATTGACATTTGATACCTTTTGGGAGAAGAAGAGTCAGGGTGTGACCCTTGGTAGGACATCCACAATCCAGGGTAGGTTCCACACCCCAAAGTACTTGGGCAATAATCCATTGGAATCAATACATGAACAGGAGGAAAGAACAGGAAGGAGAGTGGGTAGCGAAGTGGGGATGTACCCAGGAAGAGATGGCAGGGGAGGAGAAATATGCTCCAAATATGAAATTCCCAAATAACTAAAAAATATATTTTCAAAAATATTGATGGAGAGGAAGCCAGGAAGCAGCTCCACACTCATCCTCCTTTTCTTCCTTATGTGCTGGGTAAGACGCTTCCTCTGAGTAACTCCATGAATGAGAAGAGTCAGAGTAACAAATGACAGATTCAATGCTGAAAAAAGAAAAGATCAGCATCAGGAATCACCAAAGAGGTAGGCGAAGAACATGAAGAAACAGGAAGGCTCCACAGAGAAAAGCAGAGAGCAGACCACAGCTCCAGAACTCCATGGACAGGGAGAGGAAGCCTAAGAGGAGAGCGCAGGTAGGCCAGGCTTCCCTAGCGAATGCATCCTGGCAGTCCTATCCATGGGACACACTCATAGCTCTAGAAAGCTTTCTCCCTAGTACAGGAATATGGTGTGACCATGACACTTTCAGCCTGGCAAGTCAGCACTGGAGAGGAAGTTAATTTTGCTGATCCCTGTATGTTATAATGCTGCATAAGGCCAAGTGTCATTTTCAGAGGGGGACTATTTGTCACACGAGGCTACTCTAGAGACCAGAAAACAATAAACAATCACAATGTGACTCTCTGGCATCCAAGAGGCCTTTCTCCCCCTTGGGACAGTGGGATGCCACCTGAAGTGTAGAGAATCGTTCCCTACCCCGCCTGTGTCTGCTCCAGGAGGTGGTTGCAGTTGAGTGTCCTCTACCACTGACTTTTCTCTGACTCGCCTAGCTCTGGACTACTTACAATGAGTCTGGACCAGGTTTTCTGTTCCTCTCCGGCTACTGCTTTCAAAATTAAACAAAAGGAGAACAGTCTGGCCCTGTGTGAGCCATTATAAGATCATAAACTTTCTCTGTCTCTGTGTTAACTGTTATTCATGTCCTGTGTCTGTTAAAAAGTGGCCACTTTAAGGTTCTTTCATCTCACATTGTGAAACTGGTTATTTGATTTGTTATCTGTTGGACTGAATTCAGTCTAAATTTAATTTTGGCATGCCTCTTAAACCTTACCTGTTAGACTGAATTCAATCCTCCAATTCCAAATTAACTGCTTCTGTTTTATTGGTTTACTGTGTATGTGCTGCTGCCTTGGCCTACACAATGGCCACCGCAAGTTTCCTCCAACATTGTATGTTGTGTTTTTGCCATCCTTTTTTATTCTCAGTTTCTGAATACCATTCTCCTGTACTTGACTCATGCTTTTGGTATTGTTAATCAATATCCTTAGTCACTTCTAAGTAACTATATTGTCACTTAGTCCTTCTACATAACTATATTGTTGTTCCTCACACCTTCTCCAGGCTCTCACTTTTTTTCTTTTTTTTTTTCATAATTTTGAGACAGGGTCTCCCTGTAGCCCTAGCTGGCCTGAAACTTGCTATGTAGACCAGGCTGACCTTGAACTCACAGAGACCCACCTGCCTCTACCTCCTGAGAGCTGACATTAAAGGCGTGCGCCACCACACCTGGCCAGTCTCTCATCATTTTGTTTTCCTTCTTATTTTTAAATCCCTGATGGCCTCTCAGGTTTCTGCTTTGGGTGGTTCGGCCTCTGCCTTCCCTTATCCCGTTGACCCTCAGGTCTGGGACATTTTCACTCCAGTAATTTCCTCTTATCACCCGCTGCTCCTGGTATGTCTCAGGAATCCCAGGCCTTAGTTTCCTCAGGTTTATCATCACCCACCTCCTATTTTAGGGGTTCGTTGTCCCCACTGGCTTACTCTACAGCACCTATTCTTCCAGTTTATGAGCCTTCCAGCACCTACCGCCTAGTTTGGGACCCCTGCTTCATCAATGAGGCCATCATCCCAGTGCATATTGTGGGATGCCCTCCTGGCTGCCCCTACTTTTGCTTTCCTGGATCCTTTTCGTCCTTTCCAAGTCCTCATTTGACACACATCTACTCCCTCAAGGCCCCAGTCTGCCCCTCCAGGTTTCTGGATCCTTCCTGAGTCGGGGCTGGCTCCACAGCAGTGACCATGTCCAGTGATGCCTCAGGCAGCCCTGGGACCCTTACCTACCCAGAGCCTACAGCTTTGAGTTGTTATGTTAAGGTCTGGGGTTGCCCCCCAAATTATTTTAAAGTTGCAGTACAGAGACCACTCACTTAACCACGTGAAGTTTTAAGGGAGGGCTTAATTTAATTATGATGCCAGGCCAACACTCAACTCGGGAGGAGTGTGGCCCGGAGGTGCGCATTACAGGGTAATTTATAAGTACAACAGCCAATCAGGGTTTAGCATCACAATTAAAGTTACCAATCAGATACACCAGCCAGAGTTTAACACCAGTTAAAGTTACCAATCAAGGGGAAACATGGGAAGCAAGCAAACCAATCATTCCTAGAATGACAAAGGAAAAATGGCTTAATGGTATCTAAGAGCACTGTCCCTGAGTTTCAGAGTCTTTCAGTCTGAGCCAGACTGCTATCCTTCAGAATCACTGATTACCAGTTCTGCTGGGATCTGTCCAGGGTTTCCTGGGCAGAAGTGAGGTCATGGTAACCTTGTACGAACGAAGGGTTGGGAGTGGCCTTAAGGGTTTTGGCCCCCCTCCTTGGGCCCTTACTGTGGCATTTCTTTCCAGACAGTTCAGCCTTACTGTCTGGATGGCAGCCCTGTCTGAGAGCTCTAGCAGCATCAGCGGAACTCTCTCAAGAGACTCTCAAACTTGTTTTACTCCAGCCTCTCACGGTGTACTCTCAGAGCTCTGGCGGGAGCAGCTGGACTTAAGAGGCTCTCAAATGTGCTTTGCTCTGGCCTGTCCCGGTGTACTCTCCACGTAGGCTGTTGGACCTCCTTGGTTAGCTCTCTCTCTCCCTTTCCTTGCACCCTCACGCATTCAGGTTTTCTACCTGCTTTTCTTGCTGCCCCTTCTCACTTCTGCTCCTCACTTGAGCCCTGTACATTGGCCTCGGCGCTCTTTTCCGATTTTTGAAGCCATTCTTTGACCCTGCCAATCTTCCAGTTTATATCTTGCAGGCTCATTTCTCCTGCCAGACCTGTGCCAAGACCAACCCGCAGGAGGCACTCCGGATACTCTAGCCCCTGTCCTGGCTCCTGGACATCAAATGGGCAAGTGGGCGGAGGCGTTTCCCACCTCTAGAGAAACTTTGGATGTGGTGCCACGGACACTCCTAGAGTACATAACCCACCCCACGCTTTGGGGTACTGCTCCCCATCCAGACAGACGGCTATAGGGAGAGCCTGTCTCAAAAAAAAAAAAGTGTAAAATTAAAAGTGTAAGCTTGGTACACAACGCATATAATCCGCACTGGTGAAGGTGGAGAGCAGAGGCTTAAGGTTTCAAGTCAAAAAAAATAAAGAAAACAAAAAACAAAAAACAAAAAAACAAAACAAAACAAAAAAGAGTTCAAGGTCTTTGGCTGTGCAGGAAGTTTAAGGTCAGCCTGGGGACTTAAGTCCTTATCATACATCCAGAAGAAGGAAGGAAGGAAGGAAGGAAGAAGGAAGGAAGAAGGAAGGAAGAGAAGAAGGAAGGGAAGGAAGGGAGTTAGTTTAGCGTCTATTACAAAGTTTTTTGCAGGGCTGGAGGATAAATGGGCCATATCGGTTAAAAAGCCGCCGACCGCCTTCAGAGGACCCGGGTTCGATCCCCAGCACCCACATGGCGGCTGAGAACCGTCTGAAACTCCAATTCCAGGAGAACTCCAGTTCCAGGGGAATCCGACACCCTCTCCTGACCTCCGCAGCATTGCACGACACGGGTGCACAAACCTGCATGTAGACAGTACATTCATACACATACAGAAATAAATAAAATTAAAAAAAAAAAAACAAAAAAAACAAAGTTTTTTGCAGTCGTCTACTCCAGGTGTTTCCATCATTCCTTCTGATAGCAGCTTCTTTAGACTCAAGCCAGAACCAGGTCATCTTCCTTTAGCTCTTGCAGTTATAGTAAGCATGAGATTGTGTGTTGGCTCCCACCCCTTTGAGGTTTCTGGCAGGTCACAAAAATGCTTGGAGTAGTCTACTTTCGTTTTCTGAGAAATAGAAACTCAAAAAGATGAGGAAGTCACTATGCTTTTATTACATAAGCTGTAAATGCCCTGTGGATGTTTTAGATTCCTCCTCTCCCAAGGAAACAAACCTGCAGAAGAAAGCTTGGGAGAGGATAACCAGACCACTGAGGAGGGGAAGGAGACTCAGAAGGGCAATCTCCTGATTCTAGGACTCAAGCAGGACTTGTCTGGGCCTTTGTTCTTTCCATGGGAGATCTGCGTAGACCATGCTGGGACCAGGCAGCCAGGTGTGGGGTGAAGCTCCTTGTTCCAGGCTGTGTGTGCACGCACTGTGCTTGTTAGAGCCTCATAGGTATAAAATCTTCCTTCCCCAGGGAGAACAGGACACAGAAACTGGTCAGACAGGTTAGGACAGGGGCTCTGCAAGACTGCTGACCTTGGCCAGGGCCAGGAAGTCTCTCGTTTCTGTCCTGGCCAGAGACCAGGGATCCCTGAAGGGACATCTAATTTCTGCTGTCTCTTCCCCTAAATGAGCAGCCCTGCCAATGTGGGGACAGGACCAAAACTGAGAGGGACCCCTGGACCCCTGTGGTTGGGACAAGAGGACCAACCAGCCAATGTATCCCCATCCCCGGACTTCACCCCAGGTCTGCCACAGTCCTTTGAAAAGCCCCTAGAGGAGCACTTCAATGGCACCCAGTTTGGGGGACTTGCTCCTGCTAAACAGGAGCTCGGTCTTCTTTCTCCAAATTCCCACCTGCCAATCTGTAATAAAGCTTCTTTCTAAATTCATCCTCCTTTGTCCATGAATTTCACTCTTCAAGTTCACAAGGACAACAAGCTGGAGACACTGACTCAGTGGAGGTTGTGTGTGACCTATGTGGGCTTTACTCCTGAATTTAAGTCCACCTGCATTGTGATAAAGCCTCTGTGGAACTAAAAGACACCCCAGCTTCCTAATCAGTATTCCACTCTCCCCGCGAGTCTGCAGATGAGTTAGGGAAGTTAGAGAATATTGGCCCATGTTGGCCATGGTGATGGCAATGCTTGTCTACAGTCCCAGCACTTAGGAGGCTGAGGCAGAGGGAACAGAGGGAACTTGAGCCAGCCGGGGCTGCACAGTAGGACCATCTCAGAAAATAAAACTCTAAAACAGGAAAAAAAAAACCCAAAAGACATGGACCTAGGCTGACAGGAGAGGTCACATGTGTACATGCAGGCTGTGAAGGACGTGTGTGTATGTGCACAGTGTATACATGAATGAGTCTGTGTGAGGAACATGGCATGTGATATTTGTGTAATATGTGCATAGGTATGTATGAAGCATGTGTGTGTGATCTAGATATGGTGGGCGTGTATGGAGTACGCGTGAGTGCTGTTAGCTGGTTTCCTCGTTGATGGGTCAGAGTACATGGCAAAGGCCAAGTAAAGAAGGAAGGATTTCTTCTGCTGGTTCATGGGGACATTGTCCTTCATGGCTGGTACGTGTGGGGGCAGCAGCGGGAGGCACCGGGACGCCTTGCTACACAGCCATGAAGCAGGGAGAGAACAGTGTCCTCTCGCTTTCTCCTCCCCATACCTAGTCACCTGGGGACCCCACTCCATGAGCTCATGTCACCCACACTCAGGGTGGGGTGCCCTTCTCATCAAGGACCCTGGAAAGCTCCTCCCCACAGGAGCATCTCCTGGTGACTCAAATCCAGGCAAGCTGACAAGCAGCAGCCATCCTCATGGTGTGCACGCAAGCTGAGAGGTGTGTGAGGAGCGTGGGGTAGGTCTGTGTCTATAATGGTGTTCTGCTGGGCCTTCTCCAACTCAGAAAACGATCCCTGGGCTACTAGATTTATCATCAAATTACAATTGTTGCATACAATGATGAGCCAGTGATGACACTTCGTATGCACATAATATGTACTTTTTTTCTGTCTCACATTCACCCCATCTTGTCCTCCTCACCACTCCTGCTCATTCTGTTCCACTTTCCACATAATTTCCCTTCTAGTTTCCTGTGTTTTTAAATGTTCATTCTGTGTGGGAGAGAAAGCACATTACTGTCGTTCTGAACCGATAGGGAAGACTCTAAGTTTTCTACACAATGATAAAACCTTCACACTGCTCCAGCTGTTTGCAGTGCAAAGAGAACAGCGAGATTATTTGTCTCGCCATATTTCCTAAATTAATCTGAAACCAAGCCACATTCTCAGATGCTTGTGGAAGGACGGTGTTTCCTCTTCACTGAATACGTTTACCCCATTTCTCCATTTATTTCCCAGTTTTTCTGTCACTTGTTTTACTTGCCGGTTTGTAATATTTATTTGTATTTCTAAAACCAAGGCTTTCATTCATCAATGCAAATATGATCTTTTAACCTGTGCTTGCCTTTAAGATCTTTTTCTTTTGAAATAATTGTAGATTTGCAGGTAGTCTTGAAAGTACGTAGAACACCCAAGTATCTATCTTCTACTTTCCCCAATAGGTATACCTTAAACCCAGAAAATGACAAGAATGTGATATATTTTATTACATATTTACATAGCCCTCGCCCGAATGAAGGTGGAAAATAGTCCCATCACAGAGGTTCCTCCAGCTGCCTCCTTACGGCTGTCCTTACCTCCTGCCCCACCACACATTCTGTAGTCTGTGATTTCATATTTCAAGAATATGCTATGGGTAGAATAACAGAACGTGTGACCTTTCATGATCTGCTCTTTTCACTCAATATAAGATCTTTAAAAACTACCCAGTTGTTTCAATATTTTGTTCTGTTGTAATTTTGCCGTTTTGGGACAGATGTGCCCCGGATGGCCTGGAACTGGTCAGGCTGATCAGGCTGGTCTTGATCCCCCTCTTCTGTCTGGTCAAGGACATGTAGCTCAGCTCTGTGCTCTCCCTGTCTGTGTGAGTGAGTGCTGTTAGTAGATGCCTAGGGTGAAGGGTCAGCGGCATTCTAGAGGGTTCTCTTAGAGCAGGCGCTTGAATCAGGAGTGGATATGGGGACCTGGGCTTTCTCTGTGCATCAGGACTGAGAGAGAGAACGGGGCTGAACATGACCAAAGTGTGTCATCTGCATTCCTGAAAAGGCCACAGCGAAGCCCAGTTTCTATATAATATGTATACACTAAAAAAAAAAAACCTGACATGTTTTGGAATTAACCTATAGTTTATTATCAGACTTTGTAAACCTGATATATGTGTGGATTGTAATAGGTGTATATTTTGGAGTAATATAAAATGAAATAGAACAGGGGATCTGGTGGGCACCGGAGACCATTTGGAGCATCATTGCTCATTTTTAATAGAAAATAAATATCAAAAAAAAGAAATGAAAAGCAAACAACAACGACAACAAAACAAATAAAACACAACCTGCTCCAATAGAAACAAAACAATGAAACTTCTCAAACCCTGTGTTTTCCTGAGAGTAGTCTAAGATATAAAGAGCCAGAGACACATATATTATCATAATTAATATAAACAGGGCTCAAATAAAACAAAGTTGGAGGGCTGGGTGCCCAGAGCACTCACTGGAGCCCCCTTCTTGCAGTGCTAAGGCACTTCCCAGCTGCCCCCAGCAGCAGTCTGCCCCTTCTCCTCCCTCCTCCCTCCTCCCTCCTCCCAGGCTTCAACAACTGTTCCCCACGCCTTGAGCACCTGCTCTCTGGGAAGGTCAGCCAAGTTGGAAAGGCTGGGCTACACTGCTGGAGATAAATAGTTCTTTTTTCCCATTAAAAAAATTAAGCTAGATTAAATTTTTTCCATACAGGTATTTATTGTCCGCTGAGCATATTTCTCTGGATTCCCAGTCTCTTTCTCCCCCTTGCCCTTCTTGTTTATGTCCTTTGTTCCTCAATGCAGTTTTACTACTATAGTCATTATAGGTTTGATTTTTACATTACTATAGAACAACCAGGAGCCACAACAAGGGGGAACTTGCAACACTTGTTTTTCTGACATCATTTAGCCCCAGCTGTATCCTTTGACCTGGAAATGGCCTCATAAACCCAATGACTGTAAATTCAGGTTTACTTCCTGGAGTGACACTGGCCAATGAGATATGAGTTCTTGAAAGGTATATATGCCCACCCAAGGATTAGAGAGATGAATCTGTATACAAAGGGCAGTTTCAACTTGTCCTCTACCCACTGGGACCTGGCTCGCACTCTGAGCTTCAAGCAACACAGCTTCAGGACACAAAGTGAGTTTGCTCCCTCTCAGCATCCTCTAACTCCTTTGTCATTCTTCTTTTGTCCCCATCCCAATGCCAGGTCCAGTCTTCAGGCTGGAGACTGACATGGGGCTGAAAGAACAATCCCTGCTATTCTCAGGGAGACCATGTCTGGATTGTGTCCCTTCTAGGAACCTTGACTCCTGGAGTCTTCACAGTGTCTTCTGTTTACCAAGACACAGACTGCTGAGGACTTGGGCACCTCTGAGCTTGGGGTGAGAGCAAAGAACCAGCCTCTGCTGGGATGGAGGGAGGGTTTGAGGGCACCAGAAGGGAGCCTGGGTTCTGAGGGTTCCAGGCAGGGCTGGATAGGGAGGAAGAGCAGAGTGTGTGCAGGTCAAGCTGGTGGGAATCCCAGGAGCCCCTTAAGGGTACCCCATTCTCTGAGAGACCCGATCTGGGTGAAGTTGGGGAATGTGGCCACCAGTCATGGAGGAACTGCATTCTAGAATCAAAAGGAACTGAGCACCCTAGAGCTCCAGGGAAGGTTCTGCTCTAAAGATGAGACCATTCTGTTCCAAAGCAAACACACAGAGCCATCTGAGGAGGGTAAGGAATGCTAACAATGAGCCTGAGCCTCCAGTTCAACTCCAGTCAACACAACTTCAGAAGAAAGAACTAACCTGTAAGTGAACCCAAGGCCTCAGGGAGTTCAGTGAGCTTTATTTAAGCCCCAGAACTCAGTGGGCTCTGGTGCCCAGCTTTGTTTTTACAGACAATATCCCAGATATACGCCGGAAGGTAGTGGAAACGAATCATGCAATATTTTCATTGCTGTGGTGTTGGCCTGAGCTGGCCAGCTCCGGACTCACCTGCAGCTCATCCGCCAGTGTCTGCATTGTTTCTGCCATGGCTTCCATGGTTATTAGGGGCATGGCACACTTCTTCAGCATTTTGGGGTGACATGTGATTCCCTTCCCCTTTTCCATGTCATGAGTGCACCAGAGTGCTTGCTTAGGACAGACCCCGATTCAGGGGGTGCTGGGAGGAGAGACCGAGATGAAATTAGGAACATAGACTGCTTACTAACACATTTGAAGAGGGAGGGACTGCAGCCATTTTGGGCACTTTCGTCCCTTTTGTTGTGGTGTGGGTTGTGTTTTGCTTTGGCATTTTAATATCAGTCACCATCAGGAGAGGCAAGAACCACATGAGATGGTAGTTTTCTCCTGTGATAATGACTGGGCTTTGTTTCTAATTTATTTTACCTTTAATTTTGTGTGTTTGTGTGTCTGTGTGTGCGCACATGAATGCAGTTGCCTATCGAGGCTCAAGAAGGAGTTGGATCCTCTGGAGTTGGAGTTCCTCACAGCTGAAGGAGAGCCTCCTTCAGCCCTCTGAGGGGAGAGGTGATTTCTGTCTCCCTCTTCTTGAGGTGAGTGCAGCAGAAGTGCTTGCTTAGGACAGAGCTTGATTCTTGGTGCTGGGTGGACTGGCTGGGAGGAAAGGAGGAACAGAGACTGCCTAGCAACACAGAGAAGGGGGCGGGGTTACAGCTGCATAACTGGGCAGAAATGAAACTAGCTCCTTCCTGGCTTTATCAGAGCCTTAGTTTCATTTACTTGGTGTGCATTGCTTTGAGAGAGGCAGACAGGACCTTGGTGGGTATCCCAGGCTGGCCTGGAAAACACAGTATGCTTTTCCTGGCTCAAGCTCACAGTCCCTGCATCGGCCTCCCAAGCACCACTGCTCTGGGCTCCCTGCAGCCTTCTGGGTGGGAATGAAGATCTCTGCCAAGCCAGCTAAGAAAGAGCTCAGCCCTGGGTCAGTCCTCCTGTGGGAAGATAGAAGGTCACTGCGGGAAAGCAGAGGCATTGACTAAACATGAAGGGGAGTCAGCAAGGCTAGACTGTCTGCTCCCTTGCATATTGCAGCTACAGCACATCAACACCGTTATTTGGCTCCACATTTAAACTGGAGTCCTGCTCCATATCTGGCTTCACCAGGGTTCATCACTCAAATGACGACTCTCAGCCTCCCTTTTTCTGAGAACTTTCAGCATCATGTTCAAAGGCTTCCTGTTCGATGGAGCTTGTGTGAATAACTGGCCATTCTGAAGGTCTTAGGACAGTGTCCTTCTCCTTGCTCAGCTCTGAGAGCTTGGGCAACCCCAGGGGATGGTGCTGGTATGTGACAGATTTGGAACCATTGCCTCCTGTCTAACAGGATTTGTGTGGACTCTGCAGTCCTGCCCAAGAGAAGGCTTGTAGAGAAAAACCCAGTATCATCCTTGAGAAAATCACTTGAAAAATTTTGTAATAATTTTATTCATTTATTCATTCATTTATTTAGTCTTTTCGAGACAGGGTCTCCCTGTAGCTCCAGGTGTCCTGGAACTCACTATTTAGACCAGGTTGGCCTTGAACTCACAAAGATCCGCTTGCTTCTGCCTCCTGAGTGCTGGCATTAAAGTTGTGTGCCACCACGCCTGGCTAAAACTTGCCATTTTATCGCTTGGCCTAGTAACTGAGCTTTCAGAATCCTTTCCTTCATTGTACATGACATTATATTCTTACATAATTTCCACGTTTTATGGACCTGATGCATAAGTACAGGCACAACTTTCTGTTTTACCCTGAATTTCTATCCTCCAGATTCAGACAGTTTTCACGTTATTTTTCTTCTTCAGGTTTCCATTCCTTATTTCCTACAATTTAGCCTGGTTTCTGTCTGTCCTTTCTGGTCTCAAATCTCCTATAGAATAGGACATTTGTATTTCTAAACCATATCTGCATATACAATTGGGGACTTTGTGATGGAATTCTTGGTCCCTATGAAAGTCAGTGGAGTTGATTAGCATATTCAACCTCAGTCAAATTGAACCATGATCCTCTTATAATTGCATTAAACATATAAAACCACTTCACATCTCAGCTAGAGGCCTCATGTAATGGTACATTAGCACTACATAGGACACATGCAGCACACTATAGGGATCTTTTTTTCGAGACAGGGTCTCCCTATAGCCCAAGCTGTCCTGGAATTTACTATGTAGATCAGGTTGGCCTCAAACTCAGAGATCCACATCCCTCTGCCTCCCAAGTGCAGGTGTGAAAAATATGGGCCACCATGAACACCTCTCCAGGAATTTAAAACAGCAGTGTCATCATTTTATGAAACTGGTTATAAAGATGTGTGAATCCATGGAGAAGCCAGATTTCAGCCTTTCTACTTCAAAGTCTGGCAGAATGGAGTAAAACGACTCCTTTCATTTAGGTTAATTTATTTGCCACACAGGAATCAGTCCAGGACCCCACACAGCTCAGGGCTGTGTTCGTCACTGAGCTTCGTGCTCAGCTGTTCCTGCTCATTTTATGAAACCGCTAAGAACTGGACTCTAGGACATTTCAGTAATATCACCAGAAAGAGCTTCATGTGTGCAGAATCCTAAAAGCAATATTAACCAATTGGATTCTGTCCTAGAAAGGGGAACAGAGTGACAGGTATGCCTGTAATCACAAGTACCTGGGAGCCGAGGCAGGAAGACAGGCCAGATTTCAGAGTCAAGCCTGGACAGAGGAGAAAGAAAAGGAAGTAAAAAGAGTGGTGACCTTTGTGTCCCGTATTTAACCATTAAAAAATGGAACCAGATACTGTGTGGAAGTCAAAGATTAATCCAGGAGAAGTGAAGGAAAGATGGTGATTCACTCCCCTGGAGAGCAAGGTCTAAATGCAGGAGGCAGCACCGCCTGCAGTTCCTACTCGTGAGGGCAGGGGGCAGAGCAGACCCGATTTGCACAATGTTGGAGACAAGAGAAATTATTCTCTAGCTATTCAACTGTTAGATATACCCAGGTGAGACGAACTTGTGTGTAGAGTAAGCTGCATGCCCCTCTCTGTTGCAACATTTTCCAAAATGCCAACGTAGGGAATCACTCTATTTTATTTTATTATTTTATATTATTTTATTTTATTTATTTTTCTGTATTTTTGAAACAAGGTCTCCCTTTAGTTCCAGCTGGCCTGGAGCTCACTCTGTAGACCAGGCTGGCCTTGAATGCACAGAGATCCGCTTGCCTCTGCCTCTCGAGTGCTGGGATTAAAGGTGTGCGCCACCACACCTGGCTGGGAATCACTCTAAATATACACAGATGTATGGAGTGACACAGACACATGGATTACTATAGAGGTTTAATTGAAATGAAATGTCATTTGTGAAAACATGGATGAATCTGAAGGACATTATGTTAGGTAAAATAAGCTGTGCACAGAAGCACAAGTCCTGTTTGAATTCACTGATGTATGGAGCCTAAGGAAACTGAACTCACAGAAATAAAAATTAAGACAGTGGTTACCAGTAGTGAACTTGCATGTTGGGATGCTGGTGCTGAAAGCATAACAAATTTCTGTTACATCAGAGAAATAGGTCCAAGGGCTCTCGTGTAGAACAGGGTGACTAGAGCCAAGTACAGTGTATTCTATTTTTGAAAATGACCCAAAGTAGATTCAATATTTGTGGTGTTAGGGATTGAGTCTAGGGTCTTGGAATGCTAGGTAAGTGCTCTGTGACTGTGTTCCATATCCTGCTCTCTTCCTACTTAAAATTTTAATTATTTATTTATTTATTATTTATTTATTGTATTTTAGTGTATTTCCTGCATGTATGTAAGTGTACCTGTGCCATGCAGTGCCTGTGCAGGCCAGAAGAGGGTGTCAGATCCTCTTGGAAAGGTCCCTATCACCAAATGGGTGCTGGGCACCAAACACTGGTCTTCTGTAAGAGCATCTCTCTAGCTTTCTTTTTTTTCCCCCACTATATATTTTTATTGATTTATGGTGCATTTCATACGATAAATCTTAATCATGTTTATACCCTCCATATCTGCAGCTCCTTTATGCCCCCACCTCCTACCAGAGGATTTCACACATTTCGTCACATTGTTAAGGCCTATCAAGTCAAGTCGGTGTCCCCAGATGTCCCTCGATGAGTTCATTCACTGGAGTCTGGTCAGCCTATCTAGTGTCTCTTCCTTAAAGAGACCAACCCTGCTCACCCAGCAGTAATCATCTCCAGCCCTCATTTCACTCTTTTTTTGTTTCATTTTTAATTATTTTATTTTATTATTATTTTTTATATGTATGAATGTACCGTCTGCGTGTAGGTTGGTGCACCTGTGTCGTGCAATGCTGTGGAGGTCAGAAGAGGGTGTCGGATTCCCCTGGAACTGGTGTCAAAGACGGTTCTCAGCCGCCATGTGGGTGCTGGGAAGCATGATTTTTAAACTGATTGGTCGGGGCCACCTGGCAGCTTGGTGGCACAATGGGGGGAGATATTTTATCCACTGAGTACATCCTGGCAGAGGAACCTTTGGTCCTTCCCTGCTAGCTAATTTCAACTTGTTGAGTCATTAAGTGGTTTTTCCTGGAATCAGGGAGTGGGGTGCTGTTTCTCGGAAATGGCGCATTTCTACAAAATGGAGTCTAGTACAAAATGGAGTCTATCTTGTTCCCTTATAACTGTTCCCTCTTTACACTAGGAAAATGAGCATCATTGTTGACCTGGAAACTGACTATGCTGAGCTGGTTCTCAATGTAGGAGCAATCACTGTTGGAGAGAAGAACAGAAACGAAATGAAGAAGAGTGAACTGAGAAAAAAAGAGAATGAAATGGTCTCACATGCTGTGTATGCTCTACTGAACTCTGGAGGGGGAGTGGTCACGGCCAAAATTAAAAATCAAAACTATAGCTTTATCAGAGATGGAATAGGACTAGATCTGGAAAATTCTTTCAGAAAGATGCTTCCAGTTGTTCACAATTACCTAGACTACATGAAGCATGAATGCTATTTGTCACTTTTTGTGAAAGCCTGGGTTCTGGGTGTCTCTGGTCAGCATCTCATCACCTTGAAAACCAATCTGTACATAAGAGGTTTGTCTTTGTCCAATGAAAAGAAAGCTGCCGATGCCCTGCAGTTCCTCAGACACAGGAGAGACCAAGGAGTGTTCTTAGATTCAAGAGGAAGTTTGTCTGGAAAATTTGCCTGTGATGAATTCCAAGAAAGCCCTGCCAGCTTTTTTAACAAGGCAAAATTTACATACAAGGATGAATTCCCATTGGCTAAATCCAGCCAGCTGGAAATTACGCTCTGCCCTAAAGAAAAGATTGAAGAACACATTATAGAGAGTCTTCCTAAAAGTGTTTCTGCATTCGCAAACACGGATGGGGGGTATTTGTTCTTTGGTATCGATGGAAAGAAACAGCAGATCATTGGTTTTGAAGCAGAGGAGATCAATCTTGTGCATCTAGGGAGTGAGATAGAAAAGTGCATCCAGCAGCTGCCTGTCTATCACTTCTGTGAGGAGAAGGAGAAGATACAGTACTCATGCAGATTCATTGAAGTCAACCGCCCAGGAGGTGTTTGTTCATATGTCTGTGCCCTCAGAGTAGAGAGATTCTGCTGTGCGGTGTTTGCTAAAGAGCCGGATTCCTGGCACGTGGAAGACAACTGTGTGAAGCCGTTTACCCTGGAGGACTGGGTCAAGCTCCAGATGGAAGCCACTCCAGGTGAGAAGAGGGAATTGACAGGCAGCATGCATTTGGCTGGGGAGGGTGGAAGGTTCTCTTTGGATCACAGGACCAAATCAGAAGTCCTGGAGTTTGAACCTCTGATGTAGAATCTCTGTGGGTGAAATCAGTAGCTGGCTCCCTTTTGTTTTCTTCTGCCCACTTAGAAGTTTCAGCACAGAAACCAGGCTCGTCACTCTCCATGTCCCTAAGTGTGATGCTGCTTCCCTTCACAATCACAAAATCTGAGATAATCAAGTTACAAACAAAGTTCATTTTGGCAGAGTTCTAGACCTCCCTGTGTGCTCAGTAGGCTCTGTAGTACATGTGGCAGGGAACATGTGTCAGAGCACACCTGCTCACCTGGTAGCAGGAAATAAATGACAGAGAGGAGCGGCCCCTCCCATAACTCCCTTCAAGGATCTGCTGAGATCCCATAGCAGAGTAAGCTCAGATTCCAGCCATGTCTCAGGACATGGGCAAAATGCAGATGACGTTTTCACAACAGTGTAATAAAGTGGCGTCCAATTCTGCTCTCAGAGGCAAGGCCACGTCCATGTGAAATCTGCTCAGCGTTGCCTTCAGTGGCACCTGTCTGAGTTCTCTTCTGTCAGCCCCAACCCCCACCCCAAGTTGCCTTTCAAGTTACTCCCCTGTCTTCCCAGAATGCTGCTAGCTTTGATCATGAACTTGTCAGCCAGGTTCCTACTGCAAAATTTCTGTCACACAGGGTGGGGTGAGGAGACCTCACAGCTATGACCTTAGTTCTCCATGTCAATTTCCTGTGTTAAGTGGTCTTTGGGTTAAAATGTAAAATACACTAGAAAATCAATTTATTGAAAGGAAATGCTCATTTTATTTCATCCTTGAGAACTTCACCTAGGCTGAGACAGGACTGTGTGCAGTTACTTGAGAAATGCCCTCTGTCCTCACCTTCCCTCCTGGTAGTTTTTCTTCACATTTTTATTGATGGTATTTATTTATAAGGTCCTCAGATATTACATAAAAAAAACCATTCCTTTGAGTTCAAGTTGCTAAAGGTGGGTGATACCTTAATCAGTGAATTGGAAATGAAGTTGTCTTTCCAAGCTGCATGGTTCCATGTGGAATGATCCTGCTCTCACAGGCACATCCAGACTTGGGAACAGGGAGGACCTGCCCAGTGTATACATCACATCAGTAGGGTTCAGCTAGAATGAACATCCCAACATACTCCTCATAAGAGAATTCCTGGCTTACATTAGTTATTTAGAAAATTTGCAGAGTAACTATAAACTGAAGTTGATTTAAAAATAATTAATCATTCTCTAATTTCACAACAGGACTTTGTACCCTTTCACTCTGACACACAGTGGGGAGGCAGCTCTGGACCCGAGGAGTCCACTGTCCAGGAGCTCCGGGCTGAGTCTTCACGTTCAGCCTCCACCACTATGGCCAGCCCTCCCCTCCCCATCACTGCACTGGCAGCACTTTGGGTCCTTAAACTATCATTTGACACGTTGTGCATAGTCTTCTGATTTGGGTAGAAATATTGCATGATAGAAGCTACTTGGTCATGGCTTATAGAGGACATTGCAAATTTTTGGTCTTTATGATTTTTATCTTAATATCTTTTCCAGCAGTCTCCACAAAGCCAGTATGTATTCCAGAAACTCTCTGCATGGAATTCTCACAACACAAGGGACTTGAACAATTAATACAGGAAGAAATGGGTCCTCTTCATCAACGATTAGTGATCTTCTCTAAGAACCAGTCTTTGGATCTGGGCTTTCAAGAAATAAAGGGTTCGGTGTGCACGGTATTTCATATTTCTGAAAGCAGTCTACCAACCCTGTACTACGTGGTCAGAATAGTGGGGGGGCTGGAAGGTGAATTCACTATTCTGAGGGATGGACTTGAGAAGTTAAAGGATCATTCTAAACAAACTGCTCTCAGTTTAAAGCATAAGCTGGTGAGCCTTGGTGGTTACACTGAGAAAATAGGTATCGTGATAAAGATATTGTACTTGCATCATAATGGCATGCTTCTGTATGATTCAAACTCGAAAATAAGGTACCCCAGTACCTATTATCTAACACCCATTACATTAGGACGCTTGCACAAGGCTGCTGATATGGTCTTAAGCAGTCTGAGTCTCTAAGCTGTAGGCATCAGTTTGCCTCTGCAATTTTCAACACATAACAATCTGATAGATTATTTTCTAAAAAATGATATAGGGATATTCACGTCTTTTCTAAGACTTGTTTAATATAGGGATATTCAAGCCTTTTCTAAGGCTTGTTTGATGTGTACAACAATATTTTATAGTTTAAGGATATTTTACGTTATGTTACGTATTCTAATTCCGTATAAATATGGGTTTGAAAGAGTCACAGAGGAATTAGAAGCCAATGTCTGGGAAGGCGATTGGCTATGGGAGAAGGCTATGACAGAACTTTGCTTATAAAACATGTCGGTGTCCTTCTGGCCAGTTCTTCCCAGGGCTGAAGATCCATGTGCTTTTACTGAGTTGAAGCTTCCTACAGAAGTAGAGAAGTTAGTGACGATTTGAAAATATTACGTCCTTGGTGTTATCAGATTCAGGCCATGCATGTTATTTTTATTATAGCTGTGATTTGTGTGCATCTCTAACTAAGGAAGGGATTTCCACATCCCCCAAATCACAGAAGTAAGGCATAGAACAAGTGAAGATTACCAAGGAAATGCTCAGAGCAGCAGATATTAAATTTAGGAGATTTTCGAAACCAATAGAGTTGCACAGAAAAAGCATATAAAAATTTCTACAAGGAGAGCTCTGTCTTAAGAAAAAATGTAGCTATTGAAAGTAAGAGTTCAGGTGACAGTCAACAGTCACGAGGTCCTGTTTACACGTACGCATTGCGCATTGACATAAACATGTTGAAATTTCCTCCATTACTGGAGGGATGTACCCAAATGTACATCTGCATTGGTAAAGGACAAGGTTTCTTAACGTGTGCGTTTTTCGGATGATTGTATTTGCAGTAGTGACCTCTTATGACTTTTGATAGATCTCATCAAAAGTGAGGTTGCTCGTCTCGAATTTCCATTTGACTGTGGTTGTAAGATGGCTGCTCACAGCTGCCATGCATTGTAATTCACGTTTCATTTTTTAATGTTTTTATTAATACTATTTGATTTTAAAATACATTTCGTTTTTCTACCCTGTTCTGTCTATGTCTCTATGAAAACAATTTGTATCCTCATAACTTCTGTTCATGAAGTTGTCGTTGGTATTTCTGGGTAGTTGTGCTTGCCAAAATATTGATGTCATTCTCTATTTTGTTCTATAAAGCCTATGCAATATTCTACTGGGTTTTTTTATAATTTTCTAATAAATACTCTTTTCCAAATATATCCAAGTATGTTGTAACGAATTTTTATTATTTCTCTAGAAGATATTTGTAGGCCTTTGGTTCTCAGGATTTTGTATTTTAGGGATGTTGACTGTTCAGGATTATGACATTCAGAATTGTGGGCCAGATCATATTCTACCAAGAAGACATAACTGCTCCTAAATATGTGTGAGTCAAACCACTAAACCACAATATATATGAGGCAAAAGTGATAGAATTAAAATTAGAAATTTGGTATTAGAGTGGAAACTTCAACATTCTGCTCTCAATTCTTTGAGGAACATGTACACAAAAATTTGTAAAGAAAGCAGGTATACTGGTGCATGCACCTGGGAGGCAGAGCCAGGTGGATCTCTGTGAGTTCTAGACCAGCTGGGGCTATATAGACTCTCTGTCTCAAAAAGAACACACACACACACACACACACACACACACACACACACACACACACAAATTGTATAGAAAGCTAAGCATGGCAGTGGACACTTTAAATCCCAGAAAAGGCATGTTGATCTGCATCAGATGGAGGCAAGCCTGCTGTACATAGAGAATTCCAGGGTAACAGGTTCAGGGTGACACTCTCTGAAAGGAAATCTATAAACATATACAGGTACACGGTACAAGCCATCAGTTGTCTCATTGGCATGTTAGAACCCTTTGCCCAACAGATAGAAAATGCACTCTTTCCAAATGCCCATAGTACTCAGATGGATCATAAAATTAACCTCAAAAGATTTTAAAAACCTGAAAACATACAATGTGTATCCCCATGAGTGAAATAGAATCAAGTCAGGTGTGGTGGTGCACACCTTTAATGCTAGCACTTGGGAGGCAGAGGCAGGTGGATCTTTGTGAGTTCAAGACCAGCCTGGTCTACATAGCAAGTTCTAGGACTACCGGAGCTACAGGGAGACCCTGTCTCAAAAAGACTAAATAAATAAATAAATAAATAAATAAATAAATAAATAAATAGAATCAAACTAGAAAATCCATACCAGAAACATAAAAGGAAATCTCCAGACACTCAGAAACTCAAAATACACTTTAAAATAATCTGTAGTTCAAAACAAGGAGAAATCCAGCTTGCATGACTTCACAGCCTCTAGGGGCTTTTCCTAATGCTGGAAGGTGCTGTGCAAGCTACTAAAAGGAAAACCAAGCAATCATCATCCAGACCCAGTGCTCAATCCTGTGAACTAGAGCAACTACTACTGGCCTGGCTTATGCCCTCTGGTACAATAGTGGCACAAATATTATTGGAGTAACCAACCACTCCTTAATTGGATTTAAGGTCCACTTCCTAGGATGGAACTCATACCTAACATTGATCTCAGGATTAGGGTGCTGGGAACTGACCTCTGCATGTTACTATGTGTTCTTAACCAGAGTCATTTCTCCAGGCTTGGATTCTCTGTTCCTTATTGCAAAGAGAAGCTTCTCCAATGAGTCTGAAAATAACATTTGTCTAAGGCTAGAAACATAAATATTTGAAAGGCAGTTCAGCTCCATGTCAATTTATCTAGACAACACTAGTAAGTCTTCCCCTAGGGCCCAAGTCCTCAATCATGACCATTTTTGTTTTTTTTTTTAATGTGAATGTATTGCTTCCCTGGTTGTAAGTGGACCTGTGCACCTGTGTCCTGCAGTGCAAGAGGTCAAAAGAGGGTCTCAGATTCCCCTGGAACTGGAGCCATGGATGGTTGGTAGCTACCATGTGGATGCTGGGAATCAAACCCAGGTCTTCTGCAAGAGCAGCTAATTCTCTTAACTGCTGAGCTAGCTCTCCAGCCCCCTCCACCCCTTATCTTAACAGATCATCCTGTCTGTTGATCCCTAGTTCTAGAATATCTCATTCAACCAATGTCACAAGTCAACAGATACAGTTGAGTTGAAACAATTTCATGTATTCTGTCTTACAAAGATGGAAGAAAACTAGGACTCAAAAGCAACAGAAAATACAGAACATACAATTGGAGGTTTAACAACAATGATGAATGGGTTGTGACAGTAATAGGGAAGAAATGTAAAATTGTAGAATCAAATGAAAATGAAAACACAGCACACAAAAATCTATGGAGGGCCAGCAGATGGCTGAGCAGGTAAAGGTACTTGCTGCCAAGCCTGCTTATAGGAAGATCCAGTTTGAATTGGGGGATAGCTCTCAGGTAGAACCCCTCAGGGCTCCCTGTGGGATTTATGGGATTTCTCTGACCCTGCTCCACGAAGGAGCAAGCAACGTGGCCCAGGTATAGGATGCTAGGCAGAGCAGCAGTATGGAGTGGCGCATAATTGGGGGTCTGTGATTGGCTTTGGGAGCTGACGTCATTTTGCTTATAAAAGCAAGCTGTAGCAGGCAATAAAAGAAATTCTCCATTACCATCATTACAGAATTCCCAGCTGTTATTTTTTGCATGCATACAGGCCAAAGCAGGCCTGAATTTAATTTGAGTGACCAGTGGGTTGGACAGCGGTCCTTTAGATTACCAATCTGGATAGTTTCTGTGGTGAAGTGAACCGTGAGTGGGCATAGGCTGAAGATAGGCAATCAGCCATCAGCCTGAAATTCCTGTCCAGGGGCAGCTGTCTTTGGGAAGGTGAAAAAAGCATGGCCAAAGGTGGGAAACGTTCCACTGTCCCAGGCTAAGGACTGGAGCTGGAAGTGCCCCTCAGGCCGGGTTACAGAAGGAACTGATTAAACTCTGCACCAAGGAGTCCGTTCCCCACAGTGTCCACAAGGCAGGCACTGTGCTCCCCTTCCCTTAGCAGGACCGCACTGTACCTGCTCCTGACAAAGGAAGCTTCCTATACCTGATGACCTGAGTTTGATCCCTAGGACCCACTTGGTGGAAGAAGAGAGGTGATTCCTGCAAGTTGTCCCTGACCTCTATGTGCATGTGTGTATGCATGCACTCACACATGCTAAATAAAGAAATGTATAGCCCTCTCAGAACATGTTTGGCTAATAGGTCAACTGCTAACTGCTGCGGAGTTTAAACTCGAGTCCTGGGCGGCACACTGTGCCGAGCTTCTTCTGGAGGCTGGTGGAGGTTCCCAGAGCTCAAGGAACATGATCTAATACCCAAGATGGAAGTTGACTCAGTTGCCTCAGGGATCAAGAGATCAGTGAAAGACAGACTTTCCAAAGACAAAGTTGAATGTCTCTCTTGCTTCAAAAATCAAACAAAAATAATAAACAACTCTTCTATTTTCAAGATCTCTCTGAAGCACAACAACAGAGCATTAGCTCAGGCGCTCAGTAGAGAGAAAGAGAATTCTCGAAGAATTACAACTGAAAAGATGCTATTACAAAAAGTAGAAAAACTGAATTTTGAGAATACCTTTCTTCATCTAAAGTTAAATAACTTGAATAAGAAGCTTATAGAAATAGAATCACTTGTGAACAATAATTTGATACCTGCCATTGAAATGAGCACTTTTTCTGAGTGCTGCATAGAACTCCATTGTGTAAATGTACCACGTTTTCATTATCCACCAGAAATTCCTAGGGACACTTGGGTTGCTTCCAGCTCTTTGCTGTTCTGAAAAGAGCAGCAATACACATGGTTGTGCATGTATCTCTGCTATAGGATGAGTCCTTTGGGTATATACCCAGGAGTAGTATGATTGTGTCAAATGCAGACCTCTGATTCCATATTGATGATCAGGGGAGGTATTGGCTAGTCCCAAGTGAGGATCAAAGTTTAAGCTGCCCATCTATCTTCCTTTGACAGCTTTCTTGTAGGGGAGATGCTGCATAGCATTTCCATCAAAGTTCTTTTCTATTGACAGCTAGCAAGAAGAAAAGGATTACTAAACAGTGCAAGTCAATGCACCTTCCATTTGCAAGGGTTCCAGTAACTTCAGATGATGATGATGATGATGATGATGATGATGATGATGATGATGATTGTGGTGATGCTGATAAACAGAAAAGACAGCACGGCAACGTTATGTCAATGACATCACCTGATATTCCTTCTTCAGTGTCATTAAGACAGCCTTTATCATCTCATCAGTGTAATTTGGACATATTATTTCCTAAAGAAGATAATCAGAATATATGTGGTTTAGATCATTCAGAACATATTTCTTCTATTGTTGATGAACTACCCAAAGAAAGCTATCACCACCCAGATCAAAATTCCAAGAGTTCTCTAGTAAGTGAGATGAAAATCACCACATCAACAAGCTGCAGAAGGGAGAAGTCATCTCTTAATAATGTGACAGAAAGGAAGAAGTGTGGCTGTTCTTGGGAGTCAAATAATCCTGTTGCAGATATTTCTTGCATGACAGACTTAAGTCATCAACAGATTTCAAGTCCAGGATTAAGTCGAAGTAATGAGATAAGTGATTGCACTAATGAAAACAGTAGTAAAATGCAGAGAAATGCACAGTGCCTTCTTGACCTACCTTCTGAGTCTGTCAGTGACCCCAGTGTAGTGTGCATGGATAAACAGCAGGGTACTGATGACTTTCTGTTTCAACAAACTGTGTATGAAGATGCTGATATGGATTTAACAGCTGGAGAAGTAGGCAAAATCATTACAGTTTCCAAAAGCAGTAAAAATAAAAGAAAAAGACTGATTGTGGAAAGGACACTTTCAGAAAAGTGAAAGACCTAATAACCTCTGAGAAAAAGAGCAAAAAAATCAAAGAGAAAATACAAAGATCATTCAGATGTGGCTATTGAGGAAAAGACTGAAAGCAGACCAGAAAGAGAATCTGTTGTCCTAGACGGCCAAAGGGATTCAGAAGATCCCAATTTTATTTCCAGTACTGAACAGCTGACTCAGGGAAAATAGCCCTTCAGAATGGCTTTGATCAAGGTGACAGACAGAATATACAGGGTGATAAAAAGAAGAGACTACTCAATGCAAACCTGTATCTTTTCTTTCTCAGCCAAAAAGTGGCAACGGAAAGGCTGACCCGTCTGAACAATCAAAGGAAGAAAAGCCTCAGATTGCCATAAACATCGAACCCCTCTGTGGATCCTACATGTAACAACTAGTTATAATGAGTCCTAATGAAACTTACCTTCTAGGTGCCACAAAGGTTCTGATATGAGAGACTTCCTTGCCTTCCCACCCATAGAACAAGGAGAAATATGACAATGATGAGGTCGCTCCCCAACTGTAAATTGGAGACAACTATTGTAGAGGTAATCTCTTATAAAACCGGTAAAACTGCTTTCTTTAATTGACTACTAGACATGGGAACTGTGGAAGGGATTACTCTCTGTTCAGAACCAAATATAATACTAAAGTCCTAGGGCTATGCACTCAGGCAAAATATATTAATACAGGAGCTCTGACATCAGCAATGGATTGTTCTACCAGGTGGATGTTGGCCAGGGGATCCAAGGCCCCACAAAAGGTAAGGGCTCCTTGCCTCTAAGTTGGGATACCTACAGGAGGAGAGGCAATAAGACCCTGCTGCCGAAGACCTGACGTTAACATGGGAGGGATGTATTGAGACCACACATGCAAGTGTACAGATGGCCTCTGGAATGCCAGAGAGTGTTACCAAAGGCCACTAAACCAATAAAGCAAATATGGGTCTCCCTGAGTCAAGCAAGACTCCACCGTCAGCACCAGCTACACCTCACCTGCCTGGAAATACTGTGCAGCAGAGGCAGCCATGTGCCTGTATATCCCAAATCTAATTGGCTATTGGCTCTCCCCTTGGAGAAATAACCCATGGCTGATGCCACAAGCTTACATCCTCTACAGGTTAGGAGATGTTATAAGCCACAGTAAGACCCTGTCATATTTAACAGGGGGGAAAATTGTAATTCATGGATTAACATATCCAAACATGTGTCTATGCTAAAGTAACCTACCATAACTATTAGTGCTGCTTAAATACCTATATATCTAATTGCTTGTTCTTCATTAGTAGGATCGAAAGGTTATTCCTGGACAAACTGTCAGCCCATGAAAGGAAACAGCCAGAATTGACCAGAGTCCAAGTCAACAGCTCCAGAGAGAGTGGACTGTTTTACCTCTCATCCACCTGTGCCCCTTTTCTAAGCCTAGGGAACAACCTGCGGAAGAGGGGGCGTGGTAGAATGTAAGGGCTGCGATTGGGGTGAATGGTGAAACTACAGCAATGTAGTCTGGACACTCATTTGATCAACTTGATTGAACAAACAACCTGTCACCCCCCACTGGATGGTGGGGCTGTAGGTGTTTGGGCACAACAGCCTGCAGATAGGTTTTGCATGAAGGATGCTTGTACTCATGGATTATCACTTATAGCTAAAAATGAAAAAAAAAAACTGAGAGAAAGATGCAGGACAGTTATGGCGGAATGCATGATCTGGGATGGGGTGGGGGGGGGAAGGGAAAGGGAAATAAGCCTGAACTGAATTGGAAAAAATGTATGAAATGCACAAAACATCAATAAAAATTAATTAAAAAAAAAAAAAAGAAGAGACTAATGCCTATGATAAATAAGCAAGAGGAAACTTACTCTTCCTCCCAAAGTTCAGACAAATTCCTTCAGGAGAGTAAATTTAATCAGTGTCAGAATACCCTAAGCTATACTATAAGAAAGACTTCTTGACAGACATTTGTGATTCCTAAGTCAGAAAAAGGTAACTTATTTCCAAACCACAAGGATAAAGACACTATTTCTGAAAACCTAGGTGCTACAAATGAATTTCAAACAGCTGATCTTTCTACTAATGAAAATTTATGTGACTATGAGGTCCAGAGCATGCTAGATTTGAAAAAGAGTGTCACCAATACACAACCTACTCAGCAAAATCAATCAAAACCAAATAAGTCTAAGCAGAAAATAAATCATAAGACAATGATAATTTCTAGAGTGAACCAAATATATGAGGATAATGATAAAGATAGACACGTCCCAGAAACTGCCCAAACCCAAGAAAAGAAAGAGACCATATCCGCAAACCCCAAATCAAAAGAGTTTCAAATACCTCTTCTTTTCACAGTAGATAATGGAAAGTTACATGATAAGACCCAAAATGTTTTGGGTTTACAGAAGCAGATCACTGATGTGTACCCTGTTCAGCAAAGTGAGTCAAAAATTAGAAAGAACTTTAAGCAGAAAGTAAATCAGAAGACAGATATAATTTCTAGAGTGAGTCATTTCAATAATGACAAATGTGTGCATTGTTCAGAAAAGGATAACTCTTTTTTTAAATTTTATTTATTTCTGTATGTGTATCAATGTACTGTCTGCATGCAGGTCTGTGCACCCGTGTCGTGCAATGCCGCGGAGGTCAGAAGAGGGCGTCGGATTCCCCTGGAACTGGAGTTCTCCTGGAATTGGAGTTTCAGAAAGGTGGGTGCTGGGGATCGAACCCGGGTCCTATGCAAGAGCAGTCGGTGCTCTTAACCGCTAGGCCATCTCTCCAGCCCCAGGATAACTCTTTCTTACTACGAAAGGATAGAGAAGTCATCCATGGAAACTTAGAAGACTTAAGTGGATTTCAGACACCCGCTGTTTGTACTACATTGGAAGTGAGGTTCAAACTATTCTGGAGGTGAAAAATCATGTCCATAATATGCAATCTGCCTATCCAAATGATTCTAAAATAGATAAGAAGCTGAGACAAAAGGTACATCGAAAGATGGAGATAATTTCTAAAATCAATGGCACCTGTGGGAATGGTATGACAGTATGAATGATTACTTCATTTCTTTGACCCAGGAATGTAAAGAAACCAGTTCAGAAAATCAAAATCAAGAAGTCACAAACAAATTTCAAACTGCTGTTCCCAGCAAAGATAACAGTTATCTCAGTGACCAGCAGGACCAGAGTTTATTGGGTTTGAAGAACTATTTAACTAATATGCAACTTACTTGTCCAATGAATCAAAATTAAGTAAGAAGCTCAGTCAGAAAGTTGGTAGGACAAAAAGCATTTCTGAAATGAACCAAATAAATGAAACTATTGATGAAGATTCGAGTGGCCAAAAAAGCTGTGTGAAAGATCATGAATTAAAAATAAACAAATCTAAAGATAATGTTGAACCCCAAGACGTTATTAGTGGGTACTGTATGGAAATAAGTAAAGAAAGGGAAAATTGTGATCAGATTCCAAATTCTTCCAAACTCATTAAAAAACAGAGGAAAACATCAAGTAAAGCAGAGAACATTTCGACAAGAGATAAGAACAGAACTATTTTGCAGTTAACAGATTCTTTACAGACATCTGTTGCTTTAGAACCTACCACCTGACCCAGTCTTACCAATCCTGGGTATATACCCACAAGACTCATCCTATTGTAGGGGTACATGCACATCTATGTTTATTGCAGCTCTCTTCACAAAAGCAAAGTGCTAGATGCAACACAAGTGTCTCTCAACCAACGAGTGGATGGAGAAAATGTGGTACATCTACACAGTGGAATTCTATGCAGCAGTAAAGAAAGATGACATCATGAACTTTGCAGGGAAATGGATGGAACTCAAAGCCATTATGTTAAGTGAAGTAACACAGTCCCAGAAAAAACAACGAATGGTATCCCTCATTTGTGGATGCTAGCACCAAATCCTTAGTTGAAAGGCAAGCTGAGCAAAGTTAATGTTATGTTTCTTTTATATGAAGGCAACTGTGCTGTTATAATGTGAATCCCTTAATGGGCTCTAGAATTAACTTACCACTTATTTTCAAACTTGTAATTGTGGTTTATGGGTGGAGGGTATGGATTCATATTTTAGAGTATTATAAAATTAAGGGGAAAATGTGAAAAAATGAATGAAAAATAACTGGTTTTTTTAATCATAAAAAAGACAGAGAAAGATGCAGGGCATATATGGCAGAATCCATGAACTGGGGTGAGGTGAGGGGCAGGGAAAGGGGAATATGTCTAAATTGGACTGAAAAATAATGTGTGAAATACACAAAAACAACAATAAAATTATTTTATTTAAAAATAAAAGGTGCCTGGTGTGGTGGCGCATGCCTTTAATCCTAGCACTTGGGAGGCAGAGGCAGGCAGATCTTTGTGAGTTCAAGGCCAGCCTGGTCTACAGAGTGAGTTCCAGGACAGCTGGGGCTACAGGGAGACCCTGTCTCAAAAAGACCAATAAATAAATAAATAAATAAATAAATAAATAAATAAATAAATAAATAAAAAAAAAATAAAGGGAAACCTATCAGAATTACAGCTGATTTTTCATTGCAAAAGATGAAAGCCAGAAGAGCTTGGTCTAAAGTATTCCCAGTTCTAAATGACTACAGATGTCAACCCAGAACACTTTATCTAGCAAAAATGTCTATTATAATTGAAAGAGAAAGGAAAATGTTTCATGACATAAATAGGCTGAAAGAATTCTTGTCCAGAAAGCCATTCCTTCACAGAATACTTAAAGCAATACAAAGAGTGGAAGGTAGGAATGAGTATACCCAACGAGCAATAGAAAATACTTAATGGAAGTACAAACCTAGAACAAGAATGCACCGGAAATCAAAATGATGGGAAGTAATATAAAGCTCTCAATTATAACTTTAACTATCAATGGACTGAATTCTCCAATTAAGAGGCACAGACTAGTAGAATGGATTAAGAAACAAAATCTTTCTTTTTCTTGTCTGCAAGAAACCCATCTCACCTTTAAAGACAAGCATTATCTTAAGGTGGAAAGATAGAAAAAATATTTCAAGCAAACAGCACTAAGAAACAAGTAGGAGTTGCTATTCTAATATCAGATAAAATAGACTTCAACCTAAAACTAATCAGAAGAGATAAAGAGGGTCATTTCATTCTTATCAAAAGAACAATCAACCAACAAGATATCACAATCATGAATTTATATGCACCAAACTCTGGTGCACAGAACTTCATAAACACAAGTTTACAAGATTTTAAGACACAGATTGACTCTAATATGCTAGTAGTAGGGGACTTCAATACCACACCGTATCCATTAGACAGGTCAACTGGGCAAAGAATAAACAGAGAACTGAATGATACCATACACCAAATGCATCTAACAGACATCTACCAAGTATTTAACCTGAATACCAAAGAATATACTTTCTATTCAGCACCCCATGGAACCTTCTCCAAAATTAACCACATACTAGGACATAGAACAACTCTCAACAAATACAAAAAATTGAAATAATTGCATGTATTCTAACAGACCATAATGCAATAAAGCTTAATATCAGCACCAATAGAAGCCCTAGTAAATACAGGAAGTCATGGAGATTGAACAACACACTCCTGAACAATGAGTGGGTCAAGGGAGGACTTAAGAAAGAAATAAAAGTATTCCTAGAATTAAATAAAAATGACAATGCAACACAACAAAACCTCTGGGACACTTTAAAAGCAGCCCTAAAAGGGAAATTTATACCTCTAAGTGCCTATATTAAAAAAAAAAGAAAGCACAAATAAATGGACTTACTATTGTAACTCAAAATACTTGACAGACAACAAATGAATCCCAAGCCCAATAGACAAGAAGAAATAACAAAAATTAGAGAAGAGATTAATGAAATAGAAATAACAACAGAAACAATACAAAGAATAAATGAATCCAAGAGCTTGTTCTTTGAAAGGATAAGCAAGATAGACAGACCCTTAGCCCAGGTAACCAAAATAAAGAACAACTCCAAATCAACAAAATTAGAGATGAAAGGGGAAACATTACAAAAGATAATAAAAAGATTCAGAACATTATGCAGAAATACTTTAAAAATCTATACTGGGGCTGGAGGGATGGCTCAGCAGTTAAGAGCACCGACTGCTCTTGCAGAGGACCTGGGTTCAGTTCCCAGCACCCACATGGCAGCTGAGAACCGTTTTAACTCCAGTTCCAGGGAAATCCAACACCCTCTTTTAACCTCTGCGGCATTGCACGACACGGGTGCACCAACCTACATGCAGACAGTACACTCATATGCATAAAAAATAATAAATAAATAAAAATTTAAAAAATCTGTACTAAATTTGTAAACCTAAAAGAAATGGATGAATATCTGAAATCATGGGACTCACCCAAGCTCAACCAAGAAGAGATCAACAGTTTAAACAAACTCATAACATATGAGGAAATTGAAACAGTAATAGAAATCTCCCAAATAAAAAAAAGCCCAGGGCCAGATGGATTTACACCAGAATTCTATAAGACATTTAAAGAGGACCATCAACCAATACTCTTTAAGTTATGTAAAAGGATAGAAGCAGAGGCAAATCTCCCAAATTCCTGCTATGAAGCCAGCATCACTTCAATACCAAACCCAGGCAAAAATACAACTAAAAAAGAAAATTATAGACTCATATCCTTAATGAATATAGATGCAAAAATTCTCAACAAAATTCTTGCAAATTGCATATAGGTACACATAAAAAAGATTATTCACCATGATCAAGTTGGTTTTATTCCAGAGATGCAGGGATGGTTCAACATACATAAATCAATAAATGTCATAAATCATGTAAATGGACTCAGAGTAAAAAACCACATGGTCATCTCAATTGATATAGAAAAAGCCTTTGATAAAATACAACATGACTTTATGTTTAAAAGTCCTAGAGGGAACTGTACTGGAGGGAGCATTCCTCAACATAATTAAAGCTATATACAACAAACCTATAGCTAACATCATCTTAAATGGAGAAAAACTAGAAGCATTCCCCTTAAAGTTAAGAATCGGAGAATTGGACAAGGTTGCCCACTATCTCCACTCCTTTTTTATATAGTGCTTGAAACTCTTGCTAGAGCAATAAGACAAGAGAAGGAAATTAAAGGAACACTAATCAGAAAAGAGGAGGTCAAACTATCCTTTTTGCAGATGACATGATACAAAAAAAATAAAAGGTAGCATGATACTATACCTAAGGAATGCCAAAAATTCCACTAGAAAACTCATAGAAATTATTAACCATTTCAGTAAAGTGGCAGGTTACAAAATTAATGTATAAAAATCAGAAGCTTTCCTCTATGCCAACAAGCAATTGGAGAAGGAGTACATGGAAACCTTCCATTTACAATAACCTCAAAAAATATCTTGGAATAAACTTG
Source organism: Rhizomys pruinosus (assembly GCA_009823505.1). Taxonomy (NCBI): domain Eukaryota; kingdom Metazoa; phylum Chordata; class Mammalia; order Rodentia; family Spalacidae; genus Rhizomys; species Rhizomys pruinosus. The sequence continues at coordinate 559,522 of VZQC01003810.1, read as the reverse complement.
ACTAAACATATTAAAGGTCTTTACAATGAAAACTTCAAATCTTTTGAAGAAGGAGATTGAGGAAAAGACATCAGAAGATGGAAGGATCTCCCATGTTCATGGATTGGAAGAATTAATATAGTAAAAATCACTATCCTTCCCAAATTAATATGTATATATTTTTTATGTAATTCCAATTGAATCCCCATGACTTTTTTCAAAGAATTAAAAAAAAACCTTAAAATTCACATGGAATACCAAAAGACCCTGGATAGCCAAAGCAACCCTGAGCAAAAAGAGTAATGCAGGGGGCATTACTATATCAGATTTTCATCTCTACTACAGAGCTATGGTTATGAAAACAGCATGGTACTGGCATGAAAACAGACCTGTAGATCAATGGAATAAAATCAAAGACCCAAACCTGAGTACGTACAATTTCAGCCACCTTGAAAGGAGCCAAAAACACTCAATAGAGGAAAGGTAGCATCTTCAGCAAATGGTACCAGCAAAACTGGATCTCCACTTGTAGAAGAATGAAACTAAACTCTTTACCTTTCACCTTGCACAAAAGTCAACTCTAAATGGATCAAAGAGCTCAATGTGAAATCTGAAACTCTGAACATGTTAAAAACAAATTATTGGCAATAACCTACAAGATACAGGAAAGATTTTCTAAATAAGACAACAGTTGTGCAGAACTAAGGTCAACAATCAACAAGTGGAACCTTATTAAGCTAAAATGCTTCTGTATACCAAAAGAAACAATCAAAGTGAAGAGAAAACCCACAGACTGGGAGGAAATATTCACCAATGATACATCTGGCAGAGGTTTAACATCCAGAATATATAGACTACTCAAAAAACAAAGGTCCTGGGGCTGGAGAGATGTCTCAGCAATTAAGAGCATTGACTTGCTCTTACAGGGGACCCAGCTTTGATTACCAGCACCCACATGGTGGCTAAGAACCATCTTTAACTCCAGTTCCAGGGGAATCTGACGCCCTCCTCTGACCTCCGAAGCATTGCACAACAAGGGTGCACCTATCTACATGCAGACACTACACTCATACACATAAAATAATAATAATAATAATAATAATAATAATAATAATAATAATTTAAAAAGCCACAAGAGAAAAACAACAAGTTACATACAAGGGGAAACCCATCAGTATTACAAATGACTTTTCAGTTCAAACTATGAAAGCAAGAAGAACGTGGAGCAAAGCATTCCAGTGTTAAAGGACTATAGATGCCAACCCAGGTTACTATACCCAGGAAAAATGTCAGTTATAGGGCTGGAGAGCTAGCCTAGCAGTTAAGAGTGCCGACTGCTCTTGCAGTGGACCCGGGTTCAATCCCCAGCACCCACATGGTGGCTGAGAACCATCTTTAACTCCAGTTCCAGGGGAATCTGACACCCTCTTCTGACCTCCGAGGCATTGCACAACACAGGTGCACAAACCTATATGCAGACAGTACATTCATATACATAAAAATAAAGAAATAAAAATTTTAAAAAATGTCAATTATAGTCAGAGAGAGAAAAATCTTCCATGACATAAACAAGATGACAGAATACATGTCTGGAAAACCAACCTTTCAGAGAATACCTGAAGCAATTCAAAGGACAGAAAAAAGGAGCAACTATCCCCAGGCACCTAGAAAGAGAAATTAATAAAAGAATAACAGCAGAAGTAGAAACCTAGACCAAAAGCGCAAATGGATAATAAGGTGAAAGGAAGCAACACACAACTTTCAATTATAACTTTAAATATTAATGTTCCAAACTCCCCAATCAAAAGACTTAGACTGGGAGAATGAATTAGGAAACAGAACCCATGTATATCATCTCAATCTCAAGGATAGGCATGAACTTAAGGTGAAACGATGGGGGAGGGGGAAATATTCTAAGCAAATGGTACCAAAAAGCAAGCAGGAGTTGCTATTTTAGTATCAGACAAAATAGACTTCACAGTAAAAGTAATCAGAAGAAACAAAGAGGGCCATTACATCTTTATCAATGGAACAATTAACCATGAAGATTTCACAATCATGAATATATATGCACCAAACTCTGGTGCACCAAATTTTATAAATACAATTCTCCAGGACTCCAAGGCACAGATTAGCTATGATCAAGAAATCAAGCACCACCAATTGTTGGAGAGGGTGTAAATAAAGAGGAACACTTATTCACTGCTGGTGGGATTGAAAACTTGTGCAACCCCTATGGAAAGCAATGTGGAGAACTCTTAAAAGACTAAAAATGAACCTACCATTTGACCCAATTATACACTCCTAGGTACATACCCAAAGGATGCATCCTATAGCAGATATACATGCACAGCCATGTTTATTGTTGCTCTTTTCACAATACTGAGGAGCTGGAAGCAGCCCAGATGTCCAACTGATGAGTTGATAATGAAGATGTGATACGTTTATACAATGGAGGTCTATGCAGTAGTGAAAAAGGATGAATTCGGGGGCTGGAGAGATGGCCTAGCGGTTAAGAGTGCCGACCACTCTTACAGAGGACCCGGGTTCGATCCCCAGCACCCACATGGCGGCTGAGAATCATCTGAAACTCCAATTCCAGGAGAACTCCAGTTCCAGGGGAATCCGACACCCTCTTCTGACCTCCGCAGCATTGCACGACACGGGTGCACAAACCTGCATGCAGACAGTACATGAAATTGGAGTTTCAATGATTCTCAGCCGCCATGTGGGTGCTGGGGATCGAAACCCGGTCCTCTGAGATGGTTCGTGCCACTCTAACCGCTAGCCATCTCTCCAGCCCCGAATTCATCATTTTTCACTACTGCATACGACTCCATTGTATAAACGTATCACATCTTCATTATCAACTCATAGTTGGACATCTGGGCTGCTTCCAGCTCCTTCAGTATTGTGAAAAGAGCAACAATAAACATGGCTGTGCATGTATATCTCTGCTACTGGATGACCTTTGGGTATGGTACTAGGAGTGGTATAATGGGTCAAATGGTAGGTTCATTTTTAGTCTTTTAAGAGTTTCCACATTGCTTTCCATAGGGGTTGCACAAGTTTCAATCCCACCAGCAGTGAATAAGTGTTCCTCTTTATACCACCCTCTCCAACAATTGGTGGTGTTGATTTTCTTGATCATAGCTAATCTGTGCTTGGAGTCCTGGAGAATTGTATTTAAAAGTTGGTGCACCAGAGTTTGGGCATATATATTCATGATTTGAAATCTTCATGATCAATTGTTCATTAAAGATGGAATGGCCCTCTTTGTTTTTGTTTNGCTCCCCCAGCTCCTCCAGTGCTTCCTAGTCCCTCCCAGTGCTCCCTCCCAGTGTCCCCAGTTCTCCATCCCAGTGCCCTCCCATGCTCCCCCAGTGTTCTCCCGTGCTTCCCAGTGCCCTCCCCCCCAGTGCTCCCCCCAGTGCTCGCCAGCTCTCCAGTGCTCATCCGTGCTCCTCAGTGCTCCATCCCAGTGCTCCCTCCCAGTGCTCCATCCCAGTGCTCCCTCCCAGTGCTCCATCCCAGTGCTCCCTCCCAGTGCTCCATCCCAGTGCTCCCTCCCAGTGTCTCCCATGCTCTCCCAGTGCTCCATCCCAGTGCCTCCGTGCTCCATCCCAGTGCTCCCTCCCAGTGCTCCCCCAGTGCTCCCTCCAGTGCCTCCATCCCAGTGCCCCTCCCAGTGTCATTCCCCAGTTGCTCTCGCTCCACCCAGTGCCCCTCCCAGTGCTCCATCCCAGTGCTTCCCCCAGTGCTCCTCCCAGTGCTCCCTCCCAGTGCTCCCATCTCCCCTCAGTGTCCTCCAGTGCTCCTCCAGTGCTCCCTCCCAGTGCATCCAGCTTCCCCCCAGTGCCCAGTGTCCCCCCAGTGCTCAGTTCCCCCCCAGTGTCCCGTCTCCCCCCAGTGCTCCCCCCAGTGCTCCCCCAGTGCTTTCCCCCAGGCTCCTCCCAGTGCTCCTCCCAGTGTCCCTCCAGGCTCCCCCCAGTGCTCCCCCCCGTGCTTCCCCCAGTGCTCCCCAGTGCTTCCCCCAGTGCTCCCCCAGTGCTCCCCCCCAGTGCTTCCCCCCAGTGCTCCCCCCCAGTGCTCCCCCCAGTGCTCCCCGGCTCCCCATCCCTGTGCCCTCATGCTCCCCCAGTGCTTCCCCCAGTGCTCCCTCCCAGTGCTCCATCCCAGTGCTCCCTCCCAGTGCTCCATCCCAGTGCTCCCTCCCAGTGCTCCATCCCAGTGCTCCCTCCCAGTGCTCCATCCCAGTGCCTCCCAGCTCCCCAGTGCTTCCCCATCCCCCAGTGTCTCCAGCTTCCCCCAGTCTCCCCCAGTGCTCTCCTCCCAGTGGCTCCCTCCCACGTGCTTCCCCCAGTGGTTCCTCCCAGTGCTCCCTCCCAGTCTCCCTCCCAGTTGCTTCCCTCCACGTGCTTCCCTCCAGTGCTTCCCCCGTGGCTTCCTCCCAGTGCTTCCCCCAGTGCTTCCTCCCAGTGCTTCCTCCCAGTGCTCCCCCCAGTGCTCCCCCAGTGCTCCCTCCCAGTGTCTCCAGCTCCCCAGTGCTTCTCCCCCAGTGGCTCCCTCCCATTTCTCCTCCTCTTCTTCTGTCTTCGCCTCTTGTCTATGCTTTTCTCTTCCGTTGCTTCCATTGTGTTTCGCTCCCATTGTCTTTCCCCGTGTTTCTTCCTCACATTTCTTCCCCGTGTCAGTTGTTCCCAGCCATCTCCTCCCGTCTCTCAGTGCTCCCTCCCAGTGCTCCTCTCCCAGTGCTCCCCCAGTGACTCCTCCCAGTGCTTCCCTCCCAGCTTCGTTTTGCTTCACCAGTGCTCCCCCCAGTGCTTCCCCCAGTGCTCCCTCCATGCTCCTCCGTGCTACTCTGCTCACTCCAGTGCTTCCCAGTTCTCCCCCCAGCCCCTATGCTCCCCCCAGTGCTTCCTCCCAGTGCTTCCCCAGCTCCCTCAGTGTCCTCATCTCCCCCAGTGCTTCCCCCCAGTGTTCTCAGTCTCCTCTCAGTGCTCCCTCCCAGTGTCCCGTCCCCTCCCAGTGCTTCCTCCCCAGTGCTTCCCTCCAGTGCTTCCTCCCAGTGCTTTCCCCCAGTGCCCGTGTCCCCCCATGCCCCGTGCTCCCTGCCCCCCAGTGTCCTCTGCTTCCCCCGTGCTCCCCGTGCTCCCCTGCGTCTTCCTCTTCCCATGCTTTCTTGCCGTCTCCTCCCAGTGTACTGACAGTGGGCTCCTACAGGAAGCTGAACATACACAAAAGTTTGCTCCTCGTAGGACATGATCATCACTTTGGTTTCTGGAATTGTGACAGCTTCTTCTCAGATTCAGAGAGGTTCAAACATTAGAGATAAAAAGAGCACTCCAAGCTGGGCATGGTGGCGCCACACCTTAATCCCAGCACTGGGAGGCAGAGGCAGTGGGATTCTGTGCGTTTCAGGCCAGCCTGGTGTTACAGAGGGAAGCTCCAGGCCAGCTGGAGCTACACGGATACCCTGTTTCAAAAAGACCCTCCCAAAAAAGAACACTCCAATCTATCTTTTGGGATGATTTAGGTGGGCTGTTTAATTTGTAATTAATGGTTCAGAAAATTTGAGAAGGTCACATCCACCAACTATGATCCTTTTCCTCTCCTTGCTGCATCTCATTCTTCCCACCTATGTAGCAAGGCACCTTCTCTTGTAGGCTTAGTAATTCTTCCTCTGTCCATGGCAGTTCATGAATACATTAATGAAGTATTTATTATGTTCCTGATAGTATATAAATTATCAATACAAATGAGTTAATGTGCTGAAAGTCCTAGAATAGTGTTGGTTACATAGTAAATACTCAGATGTTCTTATTTTTACTTTGCCCACAACTCTTGCAATGCTACTATTATTATGCCCAATTTGTGAATGAGAAAGTTAAGAATGAGAGATATCTGATAAATTAACTTGGGGGTTAATACATTCCATTTTCAGAGGAGAGCTTTCCTTCCTTTGTAATAGGAATTAAACTATGACAATATAGCTTTTTGTGCATTGTAGCTTCAAGTTGGTTTCTAATTTCTTTTTTTTATTTTGTTTATGTATTATTTTTATTTATTTATTATTTATTTTTTATTATTTATTATTTATTTCTGTATGTGTATGAATGTACTGTCTGCGTAGGTTGTGCACCCGTGCGTGCAATGTGTGGGGTCAGAAGAGGTGTCAGATTCCCCTGGAACTGGAGTTCTCCTGGAATTGGAGTTTCAGACGGTTCTCAGCCACCATGTGGGTGCTGGGGATCGAACCCAGGTCCTCTACAAGAGCAGTCGGTGCTCTTAACCGCTAGGTTATCTCTCCAGCCCATATTGTCAGTTCTTTAATTATTGTATATATAATTTTGATCTACCCTTTTCCATTTTAACTTTATGTTGCTCTTAAATATGTTATAAACATGCCCACCATCATAGACCAAAAATCCATGTCTGAAATAATGTAGGTTAGTTCTCGAACGTCTAGGGATTCTATATATAAGAGCTGTAGGTGTTCACATTGTAGGGGATTATATCAGTATGTTCTCAATTTGCCTGTATAACTAGGTACTTGGTGCTAGCATCCACAGATGAGGGAAACCATCATCTTTTGTTTTATCGGGATGTGTTACTTACTGAACATGAGTATTCTACCTCATCCATTTAATTGCAAATTTCATATCATCTTTCTTTAATGTGCATAAAATCCATGTGTAGATGTGCCACATTTTCTTTTCACTCGTCGGTTGAGGGGCATTTGGCTGGTTCCAGCTCTTCCACTATTGTGAAGAGAACTGCGCAATAAACATGGCTGTACATGTATCTCTGTGGTAGTGAGGTCTTGTGGATATATACCCAGAAGTGGTATGGCTGGGTCAGGTGGTAGGCTCATTTGAGTCTTTAAGGGTTCTCCACATTGCTTTTATCATGATGTACAGAGTTTACATTCCCACTAGCAGTGGATGAGTGTTCCCTCCCCACAATGCATTTGGTATCATTTGTTTACTTGATCATAGCCAGCCTTATCAGCGTGAGATGATATCTTAAAGTGAGGTTGATTGCATTCCTTAATTATTAGCGTGTTGAAAACTTTTTGTTTTAAATTTATTTATTATGTGTATGTGTATGAATGTACTGTCTGCATGTGTTTGTGCACCCGTGTGCGTGCAATGCCATGGAGGTCAGAAGAGGTCTCAGATTCCCCTGGAACTGGAGTTTCTCTTGGAATTGGGCAGACGGTTCTAGCACATGTTTGTGCTGGGAACAAACTCAGTTCTCTGCAAGAGCAGCCAGTGCTCTTAAGTGGCTAGGCTATCTCTCCAGCCCCAGTTGAACACTTTTTAAGAGTTGTTTTTCTCATGCCATCTCTATTTCCTCACTTCTAAAGTCTCTGTTCAGCTCTTTACTCCATCTTTGAGTGAGTCATTTTCTTTTTTTCTTACTGTTTGTTTTTTGAGTAGTTTATATATTCTTGAAGTTAGTGCTCGTCAGATGTCAGCAGTGAAGGTTTCTCCCCACTCTGTGGGTTTTCTTTTCACCCTGATTGTTTCTTTTGCTGTACAGAAGCTTTTGAGTTTTATAAGTCCCACTTGTCAATTGTTGACCTTGTTTCCTGTGCAGCTGCTGTCTGATTTAGAACTCTTTCCCTACGCCTATGTCTGTAGGTTGCTACCAACTTTTTCTTCTTTCACCTTCAGAGTTTTGGGATTCACCTTGAGTCTTTTATCCTTTGGAGTTGATTTCTGTACAGGGTGAGAGGTGGGGGATTTAATTTTTTCTCTACAATGTGATCCAGTTTTGCCAGCACCATTTGCTGAAGATCTTTCCTCCATTTAGTAGTTTGGTCCCACTTGTCAAATATGAGGTGGCTAAAATTTGTGATTGCTCAAGTTGGAGCTTCAGTTTTGTTCCATGTCTATGGGCTGTTTTTGTGCCAATACCAGGCTGTTTTTATGACTATAGCCCTGTAGTTTAAAGTCTGGTATAGAGATTTACCCCCTGTATTGCTCTTTTCACTCAGGGTTTTTTTTTTTTTTGTTTTGGTCTTTTGTTTTTCCATATGAATTTAAGGATTTTTTCCAGATGTGTGAAGAAAGTCTTGGGCATGTAATTGGTGGGGTCGCATAAATCTGTATATTAATTTGGGTAGAATGGACATTTTTACTATATAAATTTTTCCAATCCATGCACATGGGAGGTCTTTCCATCTTCTGATGTCATTTTCAACTCCTTCTTCAGGGTTTATAATGTTTTTTTTGGTCTTTCGAGACGGGTCTCCCATCATCCCCAGCTGGTCCTGGAACACTCACTCTGTAGACCAGGCTGGGCCTTGAACTCACAAAATCAGCCTGAGGCTTGCCTCCCAAGTGTATACGCATCTTACCCACTAGGTACCCCTTTGCTCTACTATTTACCCAACTTACACCCCCGGCTTGGTGTGTCTCATTTTTTCTTTTCGTTGGACGATTGCTCCTTCTGGTTGTCTGTTGGTCTCAGTGTCTTGCGGTTTCCTCAGGCCTAGTCTTTATTGCATTTTTGCGGTCAATGTCGACTTCTTATGTATCTTTGTCTCTCTCCTGCTTCATTCCTTCCTCTCAAGTTGTTTCCCTTGTTTTGGTGTGAGGACCTTATCGGCTTGATCCTTTTTCGATCTTTTTCTTCTATCGCCGCCCCCTTCTTTAATTTTTTTTTGTACCTCCTTCGACTACTTTTCTGACTCTCTCTTTTTCTTTTTTTTCTCTTCTAGGCCGTTTTCTGATTGAGTTTTGCATCCTTAGGTTTAACTGTCTATTTCATCTGCATAAGAGGGATAGTTTGACTTCACTTCCTCTTTTCCAACTTTAGTATTCCTTTTATATCCCTTTTCTTGCAGGGCTGGATTTTCCACTTTTAATTTTGGACTCTCTAGCGGTAAGAGTCACCAACCTTGCTCTTTCCTTGTAGAGCGACCCTCATGGTTTCTGATCTCTCCAGCATCCCCTTTCATTCATTGGCGGTCTGATTGTTGAATTCCCGTCTTTTTCTCTCTCTTTTTCTCAGTTTCCATTGCTTTAGGCCCGGACTCCGATCTCCCTATCACCTTTCCCTTTTTGTTCGCACTCCCTTCACTTGGTATTCTGCATTGATTCCACGGCGTTGCCATTTTTCCGGACCTGGGCTACACCACCCCCCCCATTTCCCTTCTTGTAATTTACTGTGAAAGTTATTACCTCATTAATCATCTATAGTACTCTAAAACCCTGAATTAACTCAAATTACCAACTATAACAAAACATCCCTTTTTACCTTTTGGCCTTATTCTTGCCTCCTTCTTATACACCGCCGCTTTCAAGCCCTACTCCACTTTGATACGAGGATGTACCGCCCCGGCACAGTGTGGTAGCGCTCTGTACACGTTTACATTACTTTTATGAGTCTGTGTGCAACTTCTATTTTCATCTAATCTTCTTTCCATCTTCAGGACTGAGGTTGGCTGTTGGCTTTGTATTTGTTTTACCGCATGGTCCTCTGACCTCTTATGTTTCCCGCCCTTGCGCAATCGCCCACTCTCTCCAGTCCCAATCCCCCCCACCACCCACTGGCACCTTTACCAGCTGACCAGTTTTCCCTTGAGGTTTGGATTTTGTACCACCCGTGCCTCATCGCTATCAATTTGTAGATGATCATTGTGATTTTGTACTCTCAGTCTACTGTGGCTTATGGTTGATTAATGTTGATTATTCATAGCTGTGTACTTTTCAATATTTCATCTGCCTCCTGTGTTTGGTTACCTTAATCAAACTCTATCCCTGATGGATGATCCTTTCTTACAACCGTGGGTCCAGCCCATGAGCTCTTGCAGTACACTTTGCTAGACCATTTTTGCATCCCTACCGTTCATTTTACCCCATGAGTAGGTGGTCCCGTTATCTATCATTGTATTTCATTTTTGCTTTGTATTCTCTTCACCCTGGTTTGTTGGTATTATGATTCGAGCCGCTTCGGTATATCCATTAGAAGGGCCCCACGTTCCTCGGGCAGAATACCTACTCTGTCTTTTATCACTTTGACTTATCCATGTTTTTTTCTGAGTAAGTTAAGTGGGTGCTCAGGGACCCTTTTAATTACCCCTGTTTGTTATATATCTAATTCTTTCACTGGAAAACAATTGTTGGACCGGGGACTTTTTTTTTTTAGTTGGGAGGTTCTTTAATCTATTATCCTCATTCAAGCTCCTCAAATTATTATGGGTTTGCCCCTTAATGGATTCACAATCTCTTCTCGTTTAGCTTGGTGATTTTTTCCTTTAGAATTTCAAATATTCTTCATATTTGCTTAGGTCTTTCACCCCCAATTAGTAGTACGTCCCCATAGGTTTTTACTTTCTAAATTTTATTTAATTTTGTGGATGTGTATCAATGTACTGTTGCTTTATATGTCACCGCGTCCCTGTCGTTTCCAACCGTGTAATGATTACATTTTGGAGGTCCGAAGAGGGTGTCCGATTCCCTCTGGTTTATTCATTATGCGTTATGTTGTAATTACGACATGTTTCTTGTCAGCCATCATTGTGGGTGCTGGCGGATCAACCCCGGGTTCCTCCTGCAAGGGCATGGTCTGCTCTTAATATCGCTAGGCTATCATCCAGACTCCACCCTTTTTCCAGCGTTTAGGTTTTTGTATAGTATTTTCCTTATATTTGACTACCTACCTGCCGTATCCCACCGTTCTTTACAAATTGCTCTGTTGTGATGTTCCCCCCCCCGACCCCATTCTACCTGATCGTCCGGAGTGCCTCTTTCACCCCCCTCTTTTTTGTGTCTAACTCGGGCCTAGCAGGTCTGTCTATCTTGTTTTTCTCTCAAAAGAAACCAACTTTGGATCATTGATTTTTTTTTTTTGGTATTGTTTTCTTTGTTTCTTCATTTCAATTGATCTCTGCTCTGATTTTTGTATACCTCCTATGCTGTTCGGTTCATTTAGGTTGTTTTTCCTTTGTTCAACGTCTTCTTGCAGTGGAATGACGTTATTTAAATAACACCCCCTCGTAACAAGTATAAATTTGAGATGTCCTTGATTTACGTCTTTTCGGTCGGTTTTAGTTGAATAATTCCTCCAAACTGTTTCATCGACTGTTTACCTTAGGTTTGGTTAAAATTACACGCCCCATTCCCTTCCAAAGATGTGACCTATCGGTGGTGCGAAACTTATTTTACCTACTAAAAATCATTCTAAATGGCAGAATTATCCTGCCTTTAAATTAAGCTATATTCAGGCAACCCCTATTCGCGATTTAATATTGTTACAGACATGGGACAATTATTTCTCAGTGAGTCTGGTTTACCCAAAAACCTGGCCTTAAGATCTTCATCGGAGTAAAGCAGTAAGGAGTGAGAGGCCATATGTATTTAGTAGAACATTAAATTGATTTTATATATTTGTGATCCATTAGTTACTTTTAACATAGATATTATATACCATGGTCTAAAGTTATGATCAATAACTTTTGTTGAACTTAGTTCATCTTTTAAATATTCTCAACTTTACAATGGTGTTCGTATAATTTTACGATGTGAATAAAAGAACTTATATTTAAAGGTATTCGATTATTGATTAATAACCTTTTGTTGTTATCTTTATTGACTGGTTATTCATTTTAATTTACATATAGATATTTTGGTGTTAGAAACCACAAATGAGGGATAAAAATATGTCGTTTATTTTTCTGAGACTGTTACCTCACTCAGCATAACAGCCTCCAGTTCCATCCATCTGCTTACAAATGTCATGAATTCATTCTTTTTCTTTTTTTTAATTTTATTTATTCGTCTGTGTATGCAGGAGAACTCCAGTTCCAGGGGAATCCGACACCCTCTTCTGACCTCCGCAGCATTGCACGACACGGGTGCACAAACCTGCATGCAGACAGTACATTCATACACATACCGAAATAAATAAAAATTAAAAAAAAGAAAAAGAATGAATTCATGACATTTGTAAGCAGATGGATGGAACTGGAGGCTGTTATGCTGAATGAGGTGACAGTCTCAGAAAAACAATGTATGTTATCCCTCATTTGTGGTTTCTAACACCAAATCCTTATATGTAAGTTAAAATGAGTAACTGGTCAGTAAAGATAACATCAAAATGGTTATTATCAATATAGATAGACCTTGAAATATGTCTCTTTTTTTCACATCTAAGATTTAAGACATTGTAAAGTTGAGAATAGTTAAAAGATGAACTAATTTCAACAAAAGTTATTTCTACTTATACCATGGTATATAACGTCTCTATTAAAAGTAACTAATGGGATCACAAATATATAATATCAATTTAATGTTCTATTAAGTACACATGGCCTCTCACTACTTACTGCTTATACTCCTATGAAATCTGAGGCAAGGTTTTTGGTAACCTACTCACTGATAAATAAATTGTCATGTATGCTAAGACTATTAAATCACAATAGGGTTCCTGAATAGTAGTTAATTTAAAGGCATGATTACTTCTGCATTTAGATGTGTTTTATATGTAAAAATATTTGACCACTAGGTAAAACATCTTTGAAGTGAATGGGCTTTTTACCAAACCTATGTAAAACATCTTTGAACATTTGGAGGAATTATTCACCTAAAACCTACCGAAGACGTTCAAGGACATCTCAAAATTTATACTTTACAGTGGTGTATTTAAAATAACTCTTTCACTCAAAAGACAGTAACAAATGAACCCTAAATGAACAGACAGGAAGATATGACAAAAATCAGAGCAGAAATCAATGAAATAGAAACAAAGAAAACAATACCAAAAAAAAAAAAATCAATGAATCCAAAAGTTGGTTCTTTGAGAGAATAAACAAGATAGACAGACCTCTAGCCCAGTTAACCAAAAGAAGGAAAGAGCAACTCCAAATCAGTAGAATTCGGGGGGAAACATCACAACAGACAATGAAAAGATCCAGGTAATCATATAGGAATACTTCAAAAACCTATACTCTGGCACTGGAGAGATAGCCTAGCGGTTAAGAGCACCAACTGCCCTTGCAGAGGACCCGGGTTTGATCCCCAGCACCCACATGATGGCTGAGAACTGTCTTTAGCTCCAGTTCCAGGGGAATCTGACACCCTCTTCTGACCTCCATGGCATGACACGGGTGCACAGACCTACATGCAAACAGTACATTCATACACATACAAAATAAATAAAAATTTAAAAAAGTAAAAACCTATACTCTACTAAATTTGAAAACCTAAGCAAAATGAATGAATATTTGAAATTCTGGGAATCACCAAAGCTAAACTAAGAAGAGATTGACAGCTTAAACAAACCCATAATATTTGAGGAAATTGAAGATGTAATTAAAAACCTCCCAACTAAAAAAAGCCCCGGTCCAGATGGTTTCATGACAGAATTGTATAAAACATTTAAAGAGGTCCTACAACCACTGCTACTCAAACTGTTCAGAAGGATAAAAACAGAGGGAATTCTCCCAAACTCCTTCTATGAAGCCAGCATCACTCTAATACCAAAACCAGGTAAAGATACAAGCAAAAAAGAAAGCTATAGACCCCTCTCATTAATGAACATAGATGCAAAAATTCTCAACAAAATACTTGCAAATCTCATACAGACCCACATTAAAAAGATCATCCATCATGATCAAGTTGGATTCATACCAGAGATGCAGGGATGGTTCAACATATGTAAATCAATTAATACCATAAAACACATAGACTGAAGGACAAAAATCACATGATCATCTCAATTGATGCATAGAAGGCCTTGTACAAAATCCAAAACCCCTTCATGCTTAAAGTCCTAGAGGGGATTGGACTGGAGAGATCATTCCTCAACATAATCAAAGCCATATACAAGAAACCCACAGCCAACATCATCCTAAATGGAGAAAAGTTAGAAGGATTCCCCTTAAAAGTAGGAACTTGGCAAGGCTACCCCCTGTCACCACTCCTCTTCAATATAGGGCTTGAAACACTTGAGAGGGCAATAAGGCAAGAAAAGGATTTTTTTTTAATTTTTTCATTTTCTTATGTGTATGAATGTACTGTCTGTATGCAGGTTGGTGCACCCATGTCGTGCAACCCGTGTCATGCAATACCATGGATGTCAGAAGAGGGTGTCGGATTCCCCTGGAACTGGAGTTAAAGACGGTTCTCAGCCGCCATGTGGGTGCTGGGGATCGAACCTGGGTCCTCTGCAAGAGCAGTTGGTGCTCTTAACCGCTAGGCCATTTCTCCAGCCCTGCAAGAAAAGGAAATTAAAGGAGTACTAAGTGGAGGGAGAGGCAGCCAACTATCCCTCTATTTGCAGATGATATTATACAGTTTACCTAAGGGACTGCATAAGCTCGCTCAATCAGAGAAACTCCAGAGAATAGCTTAGAGAGAAGCTCAGTAAGGTCGGGCATAAAGATTAACCTGAGCAATCAGTAGCCTTTCCTCACACCAACAACATAGCAATGAAGAAGGAATCAAGGACTTCTCAATCCCATGTCCTAAAAACAATGTAAAATACCTAGGAACAAACCTAACCAACGAAACAAAGATCTACACCAAACAAAATTCTAAACCAAGCCGGGTGTGGGTTGTGCAAGCCTTTAATCTTAGCACTTGGGAGGCAGCGGGGTTCTAGGTATCTTTGGTGAGTTCAAGAGGCCAGCCTGGTTACAGAGTGATTCTCCGGACACGCTGGGGAGTTACTGGGAGACCCTGGTCTCGCAAAAGACCAAAAAACTAAATTATAAACCCTGAGAAAGTGGAATTGAAAATGCATCAATCAGATGGAAGAGACCTCTCCCATGTGCATGGATTGGATCTATCTAAGTAAAATGTCCATTCTACGCCAAACCTTACCTATACGATTATTGCGACCCCAAAGCACCACCGATCCGCCCAAGACTTTCTTCACCAATGCTTGGCAAAACCCCCTCCTTACTTCATATGGACACCACCCCGACCCCAAATTAGCCAAAGCAACCCTGAGTGAAAAGGCAATACAGGGGGGTAGGATCTCTATACCAGCTTTAAACTACCGGGCTATCGCAGTCATAAAATCACTGCTTTGGTATCTGGCACAAAAACGACCCATAGACCAATGGAACAAAACTGAAGCTCCAACTGAGCAATAACATTTACTCTTCAGCCACCTCTATTTGACAAGGGGACCAAAAAAGACTCAATGGAGGAAAAAAAAAAAGATAACCAGCAAATGGTGGCTGGGCAACGGATCACCATCTTGTGAGAATATAAATTAAATCCCCCACCTCCCACCTGTACAACGAATCAACTCCAAAGGATAAAGACCTCAATGTCAATCCCAAAACCTTGAAGGTGAAAGAAGACAAAAGTTGGTAGCAAACTACCAAACATAGGAGTAGGTGAAGACTTTTCTAAATCAGACAGCAAGCTGCACAGGAAACAAGGTCAAACATTGACAAGTGGACCTTATAAAACTCAAAAACTTCTGGTCAAGCAAAGAACACAATCAGGGGTTGAAAAGAAAACCACAAGGTGGGGGAACCTTACTGCTGATAACATCTGACAGAGCATAACATCAAGAATATAAAACTACTCAAAAAACAAACAGTAGAAAAAAGAAATGACTCTATGACTATCACAGATGGAGTAAAGAGCTGAGCAGAAGCTCTTAGAAGTGAAATTAGAGCTATTGCACCTAAACCTGTAAAACAGTGTTCAACTGGGCCTTGCGAAGTCGGCTGCGACTTTAAGGCACTGGGCTGCTACTTGCAGAAGACCATCTCAGTTCCCCCCAGCCCAACTAGCTGACCCGTTTTTTTTTTTTTTTAAACTCCATTCAGGACTCCGTCCAGTTCCGGGAATCTGAGGACCCTCTTTCTGACCTTCCATGGCTGTGCACCGGTCACGGGTGCACAAACCGACCTGCAGACATGTACTCATACACATACAACATAATAACATAAATTTAAACAAACATAATAAAGTGTTCAAACATCGCTAATAATTAAGGAAAGCATCAAACAACACAAAAACACTTTAAGATATCATCTCCACTCTATAAGGTGGCTATGATCAAGTAAACAAATGATACCAAATGCTGGGGTTGTGGGGAAGGGGAACAACCATCCACTTCTAGTGGGAATCAAACTCTTAAATCACTGTATACATCAATGTGTAGAAACCCTTAAAAGACTCAAACTGAGCCTACCACCTGACCCGCTATACCACTTCTGTGGTATATACACCAAGACTCTCTACCAAGGGCATGACATCAGAGAAATGAACAGCCATTTTTATTGCTGCATTCTTCACAATAGTGGAAGACTGGAACCTCCCAATGCTCCCTCAACCCTACGCGGTGGATGAGAAACCATGTGTCACATCTACACATGGAGTTCGATGCAGCAGTAAAGAAAGCATGATATGAAACTTGCAGTAAATGGTTGGAGTTGAAATTATTATGCTTAAGTATATACAGGTCCACATAAAAACGAATGAAGTGTATCCCTTTCTGTGGATGCTACGCACCAAGTACCTAGTTAGTAAGGCAAGCTGACGCAAACCATTATGTTACTAATTTCCCTCACCATTGAACACCCCTCGCCTTTATTAAGAATCCGTAGACTGGTCTAGAAACTAACCACATTTATTTTCCAGATCTCTGGATTTTTTGGTCTATGAGTGGTGGGCATGTCTACATAATTTAACAACATAAAGTTAAAATGAAACAAGGGGTGAATCAGAATTATATATACAATAAGTAAAGACTGACCAATATGGGCTGGAGAGATAACCAAGCGGTTAAGAGTCGACGGACTCTTGTACGAGGACCTGGGTTCGATCCCCCGCACCCCACATGTGGCTGAGAACCGGTCTGGAAACTCCAATTCCAGGGAGACTCCTGTTCCAGGGTGATCTGACACCACTCTTCTTACCTCCACCACAATTGCAACGACACAGCGGTGCACAAACTACAGCAGCAGTAACTTCATACACTATACAGAAATAAATCAAATAAAAACTATATAAAATAATAATAAATATAATAAAACAAATAAAAAACAGAAATTATGAACACCATCTGAGCTCCAATAATCCACAAAGCTATATTGTCATAGTTTAATTCCATTAAACAAAGGAAGGAAAGCTCTCCTCTGAAAAGGAATGTATGTAACCCCCAAGTTAATTTATCAGATATCTCTCTTCTTAATTTCTCACTTCCAAATTTGGGCATAATAATAGTAGCAGTATGCAAGAGTCTGGGGGCAAAGTAAAAATAAGAACATCTGAGTATTTACTATGTAACCAACACTATTCTAGGACCTTTCAGCACATTAACTCATTTGTATTGATAATTTATATACTATCAGGAACATAATAAATACTTCATTAATGTATTCATGAACTGCCATGGACAGAGGAAGAATTACTAAGCCTACAAGAGAAGGTGCCTTGCTACATAGGTGGGAAGAATGAGATGCAGCAAGGAGAGGAAAAGGATCATAGTTGGTGGATGTGACCTTCTCAAATTTTCTGAACCATTAATTACAAATTAAACAGCCCACCTAACATCATCCCCAAAAGATCGATTGGCAGTGTTCTTTTTTTGGGAGGTCTTTTTGAAACAGGTATCCACCCGTGTAGCTCCAGCTGGCCCTGGAGCTTCCCTCTGTAACACAGGCTGGCCCTTGAACTCCAGAATCCACCTGGCCTTCTGCCCTCCGCGAGTGCTGGATAAAGGTGGTGCGCCACCATGCCCGCTTGGGTGCTCTGTTTTATCTCTAATGTTTGAACCTCTCTGAATCTGAGAAGAAGCTGTCACAATTCCAGAAACCAAAGTGATGATCATGTCCTACGAGGAGCAAACTTTTGTGTATGTTCAGCTTCCTGTAGGAGCCCACTGTCAGTACACTGGGAGGAAGCACTGGGGGGAAGCAGTGGAAGGAAGCACTGGGAGGAAGCACGCACTGGGGGGAAGCACTGGGGGGAAGCACTGAGGGGAAGCACTGGGAGGAAGCACTGGGGGAAGCACTGGGGGGAAGCACTGGGGGGGAGCACTGGGGGGAAGCACTGGGGGGAAGCACTGGGGGAAAGCACTGGGAGGAAGCACTGGGAGGGAGCACTGGGAGGAAGCACTGGGAGGGAGCACTGGGGGAAGCACTGGGAGGGAGCACTGAGAGGGAGCACTGAGAGGGAGCACTGGGGGGGAAGCACTGGGGGAAAGCACTGGGAGGAAGCACTGAGAGGGAGCACTGGGGGGAAGCACTGGGAGGAAGCACTGGGAGGGAGCAGATGGAGGGAGCATGGGGGGGAAGAACTGGGGGGAAGCACTGGAGTGAGCAGCTAGGGTAAGCAACTGGGAGGGAGCACTGGAGGGAGCACTGGGGGAAGCACTGGGGGGAAGCACTGGGGGAAGCACTGGGGGGAAGCATTGGGGGGAAGCACTGGGAGGGAGCACGGGAAGGGAGCACTGGGAGAGGACCACTGGGAGGGAGACTGGGAGGGAGACTGGGAGGGAGACTGGGGCTGGGGGGAAGCAACTGAGCACTGGGGGAAGAATGCTGGGAAGAAAGCACTGGGGGGGAAAGACTGGGAGGAAGACACTGGGGGGAAGCAACTGGGGGGAAGCACTGGAGGAGGAAGCACTGTGAGGGAGCAAGGGGGGGAAGCACGGGGGGAAGAATGGGAGGGAGCAAACTGGGAGGGAGCCACTGGGGAGAAGCACTGGGGGGAAGCACTGAGAGGGAGCACTGGGATGGAGCACTGAGAGGGAGCACTGGGAGGGAGCACTGGGGGAAGCACTGGGAGGAAGCACTGGGGGGAAGCACTGGGAGGAAGCACTGGGGGGAAGCACTAGGAGGGAGCACTGCTGGGAGGGAGCACGGGGAGGGAGCACTGGGAGGGAGCACTGGGGGAAGCACTGGGGGGAAGCACTGGGATGGAGCACTGGGAGGGAGCACTGGGATGGAGCACTGGGAGGGAGCACTGGGATGGAGCACTGGGAGGGAGCACTGGGATGGAGCACTGGGAGGGAGCACTGGGATGGAGCACTGGGAGGGAGCACTGGGATGGAGCACTGGGAGGGAGCACTGGGATGGAGCACTGGGAGGGAGCACTGGGGGAAGCACTGGGGGAAGCACTGGGAGGGAGCACGGGGAGGGAGCACTGGGGGAAGCACTGGGGGGGAGCACTGGGGGGAGCACTGGGGGGGAGCACTGGGGGGAGCACTGGGGGGGAGCACTGGGGGGAGCACTGGGGGGGAGCACTGGGGGGAGCACTGGGGGGGAGCACTGGGGGGAGCACTGGGGGGGAGCACTGGGGGGAGCACTGGGGGGGAGCACTGGGGGGAGCACTGGGGGGGAGCACTGGGGGGAGCACTGGGGGGGAGCACTGGGGGGAGCACTGGGGGGGAGCACTGGGGGGAGCACTGGGGGGGAGCACTGGGGGGAAGCACTGGGGGGGAGCACTGGGATGGAGCACTGGGAGGGAGCACTGAGAGGGAGCACTGGGAGGGAGCACTGAGAGGGAGCACTGGGATGGAGCACTGGGAGGGAGCACTGGGAGGAAGCACTGGGAGGGAGCACTGGGATGGAGCACTGGGAGGGAGCACTGGGATGGAGCACTGGGAGGGAGCACTGGGATGGAGCACTGGGAGGGAGCACTGGGATGGAGCACTGGGAGGGAGCACTGGGATGGAGCACTGGGAGGGAGCACTGGGATGGAGCACTGGGAGGGAGCACTGGGATGGAGCACTGGGAGGGAGCACTGGGATGGAGCACTGGGAGGGAGCACTGGGATGGAGCACTGGGAGGGAGCACTGGGATGGAGCACTGGGAGGGAGCACTGGGATGGAGCACTGGGAGGGAGCACTGGGATGGAGCACTGGGAGGGAGCACTGGGATGGAGCACTGGGAGGGAGCACTGGGGGGGAGCACTGGGAGGGAGCACTGGGGGGAGCACTGGGGGGGAGCACTGGGGGGAAGCACTGGGAAGAAGCACTGGGGGGAAGCACTGGGAGGGAGCACTGGGATGGAGCAACTGGGAAGGAGCACTGGGAGGGAGCACTGGGATGGAGCACTAGGGGAAGCACTGGGAGGGAGCACTGGGGGGGAGCACTGGGGGGGAGCACTGGGAGGAAGCACGGGGAGGGAGACTGGAGAGAAAGAAAGGCACTAGGGAAGCACTGGGGGAAGGGAAGCCACTGGGAGGGAGCAACTGGGAGGGAGCCCACACTGGGGGGAAGCACTGGGAGGAAGCACTGGGGGGAAGCACTGGGAGGGAGCACTGGGAGGAAGCACTGGGAGGGAGCACTGAGAGGGAGCACTGGGGGGGAAGCACATGGGGGGAGCACTGGGAGGGAGCACTGGGGGAAGCACTGGGAGGGAGCACGGGGGGGAAGCACTGGGAGGAAGCACTGGGAGGGAGCACTGGGATGGAGCACTGGGAGGGAGCACTGGGAGGGAGCACTGGGAGGGAGCACTGGGAGGGAGCACTGGGAGGGAGCACTAGGGGAAGCGCTGGGAGGGAGCACTGGGAGGGAGCACTGGGAGGAAGCACTGGGGGGGAGCACTGGGAGGGAGCACTGGGGGAAGCACTGGGAGGAAGCACTGGGAGGGAGCACTGGGAGGAAGCACTGGGAGGAAGCACTGGGAGGGAGCACTGGGGGAAGCACTGGGGGGAAACACTGGGAGGGAGCACTGGGGAGGGAGCAAGACTGGGGAGGAGCATGAGGGGAAGGCACTGGGAGGAAAAGCACGGGGCTGACGCCCTGGTATGGAGACACTATGTGGCAATCACTTTTAGTTACTCACTGTGTTATTGCGCCCGGTTTTCAGCCACTTGTAGGGAAGCACTTTGATTTAATCAATTAGCTTGAGCACTGGGAGGGAGCACTGGGATGGAGCACTGGGAGGGAGCACTGAGGGAAGCACTGGGAGGGAGCACTGGGGGGGAGCACTGGGGGGAGCACTGGGGGGGAGCACTGGGGGGAGCACTGGGGGGGAGCACTGGGGGGAGCACTGGGGGGGAGCACTGGGGGGAGCACTGGGGGGGAGCACTGGGGGGAGCACTGGGGGGGAGCACTGGGGGGAGCACTGGGGGGGAGCACTGGGGGGAGCACTGGGGGGGAGCACTGGGGGGAGCACTGGGGGGGAGCACTGGGGGGAAGCACTGGGAGGAAGCACTGGGGGGAAGCACTGGGAGGAAGCACTGGGGGGAAGCATTGGGGGGAAGCACTGGGAGGAAGCACTGGGGGGAAGCACTGGGAGGGAGCACTGGGGGGAAGCACTGGGAGGAAGCACTGAGGGGAAGCACTGGGAGGAAGCACTGGGGGAAGCACTGGTGGAAGCACTGGGGGATCTGGGGACTGCAGCCTGGATGGTGTGGCCAGTTACCCCAGGGGTATTCCCAATAGTGGGTACATATTGCAATAAAGATAAAGCTTGGCTTTTTCTCTTTCAGCACTTCTGTTCTTGGCCACCTGAGGTGCCACAGACAGGTGAACATGAATGTGCTCAGTCTGAACAATGCATAGCTGTTCTGCCTGGTGTAATCATTCAGTTTGTAAAATCAGGGAATCTGGATTGTTAGAAGCAATGAGGTGACTAAAAGGATTTAAATAAATCATCAGTTTGGACTGGATAGGTAAATGAAAGAGAAGCACTTTAAAGTCAAAGTGGAGGGGCTGGAGAGATGGCCTAGTGGTTGAGAGCA
This sequence comes from Rhizomys pruinosus, assembly GCA_009823505.1. Classification (NCBI taxonomy): domain Eukaryota; kingdom Metazoa; phylum Chordata; class Mammalia; order Rodentia; family Spalacidae; genus Rhizomys; species Rhizomys pruinosus. The sequence goes on along the minus strand of VZQC01003810.1, from coordinate 537,872 downwards.
CCGACTGCTCTTACAGAGGACCCAGGTTCGATCCTCAGCACCCACATGGCGGCTAAGAACCGTCTTCAACTCCAGTTGCAGGGGAATCTGACACCCTCTTCTGACCTCCGCGGCATTGCAAGACACGGGTGCACCAACCTACATGCAGACAATACATTCATACACATATGAAAATAAATAAAAAAATATAAAAAAAGTCAAAGGGGAAAGTGCACTTACCCTGTAGGATTGTCAACCTCTACTGCTTTTATGGAACATTTTTCATATGAAAAAGGGATGATTCCTACTCCCACTCAAACAGTGGTACTTACCTAATGAGCTCTTGGTGGATTTCCCATTCAAGGTGGTCTGACCCTAACACACTGTTAACCTGTTGTGTTACTGTCAATAACATAGAGGTGGTATTCAATAGGTATCAGGAATTAGTGCCGAATGTAGATCTTTTTCTATAGAACTGTACCTAATCTGGGAAAGGCCCTCTAATAGGAGCATAAATAGAGCCCCAAGGAGAACCTTGAGAGGCCTATGTCAGTGAGGAGCCTTTGAGCTTAGGGTCTATTCAGCTCAGGACAAGTCCACCTCAGCTGGAGCCTTTGTACAAACTTTTGTAATGCTTCAGCTTACAAACACTCAAAGAACTGTCTCCTGTGTGTCATAAAGTTCATATCTTCTCTTGGCAACCTGCCTTTGGAAAAAGATGCAAGAAGGTTGAATCTTACTATAGGAAATATTTCCTGAGGCAAATTACCTTCATCTAATATATATATATATATATTATCTTTCTAATATATATATTATATATTATCTATTTGTAATTTGAGACGGGTCTCCCTGTAGCCCCAGCTGTCCTGGAACTCCTTCTGTAGACCAGGCTGGCCTTGAAGTAACAGAGACCGCCTGCCTTCTGCCTCCCAAGTGCTAGGATTAAAGGCATGCCACCACCATGCCCCAGCTAACCCTTATCATATAAAAGTTTGATCCTAAGCAAAGGAATCAAACGCCGAACACATACTTGGTAGATAGTGACCACTGTATGAAAACATTTTTTTTAAAAGAATGGGTTTTTGGACGGGCATGGTGCATATGCCTACTTCCGCAATCAAGAATGAAGAGGCCGGCAGATATCTATGAGATCCCAAGCCAGGGCTGGTGACAGAGTGAGTTCAGGCCAAGCCAGCGGATAGAGGGATACCATTTCATCATCATCAGCTAGCAGCAGCATCAACAACCAACAAACCAATAAAACTAATAACACTTAAAAATGGGTTCCGGGCTGGAGGGATTGCTAGGGTAAGAGTGCTCTTGCCGAAGACCCGGGTTCAATCCCAGCCCCCACATGGTGGCGAGAACCATCTTTAACTCCAATTCCAGGAGGAACTCCAGTTTCCAGGGGAATCCGACACCCTCTCTGACCTCCCGGCATTGCACGAAACGCAAGGTGTCCAAACCTAGCATGCGGACAGTAACATTCATACGACATACAAATAAATAAAAATTTTTTTAAAAAATGGGTTCCCACTATGTTACCCAGGCTGACCTGACCTCCTGAGGGGTCAGAATCTTCCTGCTTCAGGCCTTCTGAAGTAAGTGGGCCTATAAGCACACACCATGACTGCCTCACTGTGCCATTTATGTTTTATTTTTGTATGAAAATTTAATATTTGGTGGTAAAACATTAAAAGGCAGGATTAAATGAGTAATTTTACTGATGAGGACTTTCAAGGCTGATGAGTTGTTTTCTCTCTATTCCTTTTCACCCCTGAATATTTGAAGAAAGTACATACACAGAACACCTCAAATGCCTTCCAACATTCACTGCAAGGTAGAAGTGGCTCTGCGTTCTTTTAAAATTATTTTTTAATTTCTTTGTATTTTGAGGAAGGTCTCCCTGTGAGCTCCACTGGGCCTAGAACGCCACTTTGTAGACCAGGATGGCCTTGGCTCACAGAGATCTGCCTGCCTCTGCCACCCAAAGTGCTGGGATTAAAAACAAAACAAAAAAAAAAAAAAAAAAAATATTTTTAAAATGTCAATTAAAAATTATTACAGAGACGCATTCAGATTTGAATCACCATGAAGCTTTACAAGTGTATTAAACAGGGGCTAGAGAGATGGTCAGTGATTAATGCGTGCCAACTGCTCTTACAGATGACCGGGTTCAATTCCCAGCCACCCCACATGGCGGCTAAGAACTGTCTTTAAGGCCGGTGTGGTGTGCACACCTTTAATTCCCAGGGAGGCAGAGGCAGGGAGTGATCTCTGTGATTTCAAAGGCCAGCCTGGTCTACAGCGTGAGTTCCGGCCAGCTGAGCTATAGGGAGACCCTTGTCTCAAAAAACAAAACAAAAACAAAAAATTAAAACAAACATAAGTGTATTAAACATCATACAAATGAACAGAAATTCCTCTGATGCCTTCCATTCAACAGCAGTCTGTTTTTCACACAGGAAGATCACTCAAAGAGCAACAGAGCAAAAGATCACTCAAGTTCTATTTATTTGGGTTTTTTTTTTTTTTTTTTTTTTTTGTTTGGTGTTTTCGAGACAGGGTCTCCCTGTAGCCCCAGCTGTCCTGGAACTCACTCTGTAGACCAAGCTGGCCTTGAACTCACAAAGATCCACCTGCCTCTGCCTCCCGAGTGCTAGGATTAAAGGCGTGCGCCACCACGCCCGGCAAGTTCTATTTATTTGTATCACTTACTTTATATGCATTGTTGTTTGGCATTTCTAAAACAAAACACTCTACCCTAAACAAGCTATTAAAAATATGAGTTTCAACCACTTTTGGTTCTTATTAATAAATGATTTATTCTTTTCTTTGTAGTTAAATTGAAAACAAAAGCCAAAACCTAAATCGTAAAATCACAGTACTTAGAATATGACCTTAGGGGAAATATAGGCTACTTTCAGTACCTTCTACCCAGGTAGAGCAGAAACAAAGTTGTATGAAATCTAAGGCATTACCTTAGAATTGTGAATTTTATCTCTGGTTCTTGAAAACCAAAACTTCCATAACTACCTTCCATCAGTCCTAAGCTCCTGACATTATGCCATCTTGGAGGAAACCTAAACATTTCTAGCTAGAGTTCGAAATCCAAAATAACAACCCTACCACCTTATTCAACTGTTAGGCTATACCAGCATTCATGCAGGTCAAATGGTGTTTGAAAAAGCAGGTTGTGCCAGGTATGGTGGTGCACGCCTTTAATCCCAGCACTTGGGAGGCAGAGGCAGGAAGATCTCTGTGAGTTCAAGGCCAGCATGGTCTACATAGCAAGTTCCGGGCCAGCTGAGACTACAGGGAAACTCTATCTCAAAAAGACTCTATCCCTAAAAGTACAGGTTGTTCAGCTGGTGGAATTTCCCAAACTAATGTTTGTTGGAACAATCTATATTGGTTTTGGCATTTAAGATTCTTGATGTACATAATGTAGCACACCTGCAACCCAAAAGTCCACAGGGTTCCATCTTGACAGTTTGTTTTTGAGTCATACTTCACATCCTCTCAAATTATGTATATGTTTTTATCAGGAGGTTAAAGCTTCTTTAAGCCATCCTAAAATAAATGCATACTGAAAAAATGATGACATTTTAGGTATTTCTATCTCGGAGTCCCCCAATATGGTGAGCACAGAGTGCCTTCTTTCTCCATATAGGTGAATGAACTGATATGTTAAGTGGTTCAGTGACTTGATTTCAAAGAGCAAAGCTGAAATAACACACACAAAAAAAGGAATGTGGCTTCCAATGTCAGCACTTCAAGTCTATATTAAGGACAATGATGCTCATCATCAGGAACTTGATATACTTCAAGGTTATACTGGCCAATCTTCCTCATTTTACACATAAGAAAACAAAGTCCAAAACTAGAGAGATAATTGACCTAAATTAGTTCTTTGCCTCTGGTGTCCATAGAACACTAGAACTTTACAATAATAATAATAATAATAATAATAATAATAATATTCTCTCAGTCTTTAACACAGAGACCCAGAAGCACAGCTTTCAGTTCATCTTCCAGTTTGGGGGCAAAAATTTGCGTGAGTGCCATACCGCAGGAATCTGTAGTGAGGTATATATGTATGGTATTTTGATTTCCTACTTACATGTTAATGTTAAATATGTTGGCAAACCAACACAATGGAGGAAAGTAAACAGACAAAGCTGGGCTTACTGAGCATTTGTCAAACAGAAAATGGACAATACAGCATCAATCTCCTGCTGCTCCAGAGCCTTCTCTTTCACCTACAGGATGATTTAACTTAAAAATTAAGTTTGCTTCCCAAGTTAATCACATACAGTCACCCAAAACAGCATGGGTGAATTTAATGAAATCTGGGACTTTATTCCACCCTATAGGTATGTATAATACAAATGCCTTTTTGAGACTCACGGGTCAAAAAACAAAACCCTAAAATAACAAAGGGGGATACAAATAGATATGAAACCTTTTTGTCAAAAACCTTGCAATTCAAATCTTAAAACTAACTACGGGAAAAGATTTGTATGTTCCAACAGGTCAAAATGTCACCAACTTAACAGCTGAGAAAGAAAAGATACAGCTTTGCATTGAGTAGGATGTACCAGGAAGTGCCAGCAGAAAGGTTGGCCCATCTGAACATTGAAAGGAAGAAAAGCCTCAGATTGCTACAAACATCGAACCCCTCTGTGGATCCTACTTGTAACAACTATTTATAATGAGTCCTAACAAAACTTACCCTCTAGGTGCCGCAAAGGTTTTAATACGAGAAACTTTCTTACCACCCCCCCCATAGAACAAGGAGAAATATGATGATGATGAGGTCATTCTCCAACTGTTAATTGGAGCCAACTGTTATAGAGGTAATCTCTTATAAAACCAGTAAAACTGCCTTCTTCTTTAATTGACTAATAGACATAGGAAATGTGAAAAGGATTATTCTCTATTCAGAACCAAATATAATACTAAAGTCTCCTTAAGCTATGCACTTAAGCAAAATATATTAATACAGGAGCTCTGACATCAGCAATGGATTATTCTACCAAGGAGATGTTGGCCAGGGGATCCAAGCCCCCACAAAAGGTAAAAGCTCCTTGCTTCTAAACTGGGATATCTGCAAGAAGAGAGGCAACAAAGCCCTGCTGCAAAGACCTGACATTAACAATGGAAAGATGTATGGAGACCACACTTGCAAGTATACAGATGGTCTCTGGAATGCCAGAGAGTGTTACCAAAGGCCACTAAACCAATAAAGCAAATATAGGTCTCCTTGAGTCAAGCAAGACTCCTCTGTCAGCACCAGCTACACCTCACCTGCCTGGAAATACTGTGCAGCAGTGGCAGCCATATGCCTGTATATCCCAAATCTAATTGGCTATTAGCTCTCTCTTTGGAGGAATAACCCACGGCTGATGCCACAAGCTTACATCCTCTAATGGTTAGGAGATGTTATAAGCCACAGTAAGACCCTGTCATATTTAACAGAAAAAAATGTAATTCATGGATTCACATACCATCCAAACATCTGTGTCTATACCAAAGTAACCTACCATAACAATTAGTATGGTTTAAATACCTATATATCTAATTGCTTGTGCTTCATTAGTAGGATCGAAAGGTTATTCCTGGACAAACTGTGAGCCCATGAAAGGAAACAGCCAGAATTGACCAGAGACCAAGACAACAGGTCCAGAGAAAGTAGACAGTTTTGCTTCTCATCCATCTGTGCCCCTTTTCTAAGCCTAGGGAACAATCTTTGGAAGATGGGTCGTGGTAGAATGTAAGGGCTGTGATCGGGGTGAAAGGGTGAAAGGTGAAACTACAGCAATATAGTCTGGACACTCATTTGATCAACATGATTGAACATACAAGCCCTCCCCCCCCTGCTGGATGGTGGGACCCATGGGCTGTGTGGGTTTGGGCACAACTGCTTGCAAATTGGTTTTACATGAGGATTCTTGTACTCATACTCATAAATTATTACTTAATCTTAAAAAATGAAAAAAAAATGAGAGAAATGCAGGACAGTTATGGCAGAATGCATGATTCTGGGATGGGGTGGGGTGGGGTGGGGGGAAGGGAAAGGGAAATAAGCCTGAACTGATTTGGAAAACGATGTATGAAATACACAAAGCATCAATAAAAAGTGAAAATTAAAAAAAAAGAAGTGAGGTGGGTTGAGGGAAAATGTCTGAAGTTAAGAGTTATTTAAGGCTATTCAGAAACTTGTTTGCTGTGCCATTTGTGACAGTTACTGGATTCTGCTGAGGAGAACAGCTCCATTCCAATCACATGATGTGAGTATCAACTGTGATTTTCTCATCACCAGGGAGCAATTCCTCTTTCTATTAATATGGACAAAGAAACTAGATATAACACGTTAGTGCCTCCTCCAATCTTTGCTAACCCACCACCCAGACCTACTTTGCCTCAAAGCCAGACTCTCAGGGTTCTTTCTCCAAGTTAGGAGTCAGCAAATTGGTGACAGAGAGAGGAGGCTGCTTGCTGTAAAGGAGCATCTGCAGGAATAGTTAGTTCATCCAGCTCCAGTGTACTCCAAAACCCCCTCCAACCTGAACCAACTGTGAACCCAGAATTTTCACCTATGAGACCAATGGACTGTCTCCAAAAGTAAAATTTAGAGCAGAATTTTCATCTTGAGCCTACAGGTCCCTTCTGGCCAAAGAACATCATATGATTTTTCTTTTTTGAGACAAGGGTCCAATAGCAGTCTGTGATGGCCTCCCTTTCATGATCCTCCCGACTCAGCCTACTAAGTACAAGTGCCGGTATTACAGCCATGCGCCACCATGCCTAGCAAACATGGAATTTTTTAGCTAAGGGTGAATAAAATGTACTTTCCTTTCAGGAAAGAAAGTATTATACAGAATCATGGTAGATCAATGTATTTTCTTTCTCAACATATTTTTTTATCATACAGCTTAATAGAGACACCATGTTTTCCCATACTGCAAAGGTACCTATTGCACACAGATCATTTATAACCTCAGATATATACACTTCCTGAAAAATAACATTCTGGGTGATTGGGAGAGAAGCCCTGGGGGCAGTTTTTCAGGATTTTTCTGCCTTTTCTAAGAAAGCACCCACATCTTTTACTTCCTGGAAGGACTTTGTGTCAATCTTTGCTCTTTGCAGCTTCTGTGTGGCATCCATTCAAGCAGGAATGTGTGGACTAGGAACTGTGCATGTGAAAGGGAAACTCTCAAGTGGGTTTCCAATACCAGTCATATATCAGAGCCTCAGACCTGGGCCCCTCGACAGTGTCTATTGAGTGCTACTTGTATGTTATCCTCCAGTGCCCACAAAGAAGGTCGGGTCTAGGAAAGCAGAGAGTGTTCCATAATTTACACAAGAATCTTGCCTTCTGCCTTAGTTTCCTCACTGGAAAAAGAATGGATAAGACATACTTTTCACAGTTCACACAGACACCCAGCAAACCAATTACTGTAGGAGGTTCCTAACACATAGTTGCTGTTGTTATTTTTCACACGTGTCTAGCTTTTAATTCACTTACAACTTCTGTAAAAACTGCATTCCATGCCATGCCTGAAATGTTCCAAAGCTCAGTTCTGTGAGTAAATTGCATCCAAGGTTTCTAAAAACAAAACAAAACAACTATAAGCCAAAGGGGGCAAGAGATATTCTTCACAACATCTATCATTTAACAATCAGTCTATTTTATAAATTACTAAATTTTACCTCCAAATTTTCTCCATGCACTAAAGAAATCTCATTTTGGATGATACTAGCTTATAATTTAGATTTTCATATACATATCATGCACTAGCTACAGTGAATGCTCAATAACTTGTTTCAATGATCTCTAGAAGAGGGTTTTACTTTGTCAATGATGTCAGCATCACTGTCATTTGGGGCTGGACTACTCTTTTGAGGAAATTGGTCCACAAGGATGTTTAGTCATAATCCTAGTGTCTACCTAGTAGATTTTCAGTAGCTTATCCACAGTTGCCAAAGGTTATTTGGATGCAGTCATACTGACTGAGAATCAGTGTCCTGACTCTCTGACTTATAAGAATTCTCACACTCATCTTTACTATAGAATCTGGGCTAGCAGGACGGCTCAGTGAATAAAGACAGTTGCCACCAAACCTGAGTTCTATCCTCAAGACCCACATGGTGAGAGGAGAGAACCACTTCTCCCAAGTCTTGTGACCTACACAATCATGTGCATATGCATGTATACAACCCCCACAAATACATAAACTAAAAATTTTTAAAGAATTTGCCATATAATTTTAGTACCTTTATACTAGCTATAAGTTGTTTTTATTTAGTGTATAAAAAATAATAGGATTTAGCTGGGTGTGGTGTCCCACATATTTAATCCCAGAACTTGGGAGGCAGAGGCAGACTGATCTGTGAGATCAAGGCCAGCCTAGTTTACATAGTGAGTTCCAGGACAGCTGGGACTACAGGGAGACCCTATCTCAAAAAAAAAGGTAAAATAAAATGAATTTCATAATGACATCATATATGACTTGCACCTTGCTCTTTCCCTTCCCACTACCTTCTACTTCCCACCCCTTTACTGGTCCCCTTCCTCACCATAGAATCCTACTTTGCCTTTCATGTTACATATATGTGTGTATATACATGTATTAATCTATATTTCCTATGGGAAAACACAATGTTTTGTCTTTCTGTTATCCTCTCTTCTTCTACATCCTTATAAACTGCTTTCTCATCCCTTATAGACCATCTTAGATCTTCATCTCACATATATTTACATATAAATATAGGGGTTGTGGATTTAGCTCATTGGTAGAATGCTTGCCTAGCAAGCACAAGGCCCTGGATTCGGTCCCCAGCATTGAAAAAACAAAATGTTGTAAGTCTAGTTTCCATATATGAGAGAAAACATGCGATATTTACCTTTCTGAGTCCAGCTTATTTCCTATTAGCAAAATTTTAATCATGTATCAGAATAAGTAGCTGGGGAGGTTATAAAATTCTAAATATGGGGGCTGGAGAGATGGCCTAGCAGTTAAGAGCGCTGACTGCTCTTACAGAGGACCCGGGATTGATCCCCAGCACCCACATGGCGACTGAGAACTGTCTGAAACTCCAATTCAAGGAGAACTCCAGTTCTAGGGGAATCTGACACCCTCTTCTGACCTTTGCAGCATTGCACGACACGGGTGCACAAACCTACATGCAGACAGTACATTCATACACATAAATAAATAAATAAAATTAAAAAAATAAAAAAATTATAAAATTCTAAATATGAAGGAGTTATATTTGTAACTTACATATACTTCAAAAAAGGTAATGATGCAAATGTCCCTCTTTCAATATAGCGTATTTTATTGCAGGATAAATCCCTGGGAAAAGTAAAAGGGAAATATTGCTTTGATTAGTATTAGAGATCTAATTAGTATGAATAAATAATAGAATTTAGAATTGGTAATACTGAATATTGTTTTGTCTAAACTGTAAATCTTTGAATTTGTACTTGAACTTTCTAAAGCTGTTAACCCTGTCCACACCTGTCCTAAATGTCTCACCTTCATGGTCTTCATATATAAATATATAACTATAGATCCCAGTAGGTTTGGAGGTAGTCTTTCCTGTGAGAAGAAGAATTATCACATGACTTTTAATTTTTGAGACAGGGTCTTTCTATGTAGGCTAGGCTGATCTCAAACTCCAAATTTTCCTACCTCAGCCTCCAAGACACCAGAATTATAGGCACACACCTGGCACCTGAAACCTTTTGAAAATGCAGATTCTCAACCCTACTCCAGACTTCTTGAATCGGTAACAGTGATTGGGAGTGGTTAGAACCAAGTTCTACCAAGCCCTTCAGGTGACGCTGTGAGGCCTCTGACTGCCTGACAGCACTGCTATGTGCCACGGTCCCATCATTGCTCTCAGCTTGACGTTGAATCCTTAGAAGGCCAGGGTCTGATCTTCTCTCCTTCATGTGCTCTGCAGGTACTCATGGGAGCGGACTCCTCAAACTCTTTCATATTTGCTTTTTCTCCATGCTTGTCTTTAGTGCTTAGCATAGTCTCTCCAAGAGGCTTGCCTAGTGATTCCCAGGGACCTTTCAAGATCTTGTTCAAATTTACTGGTGTAGGAATGTCTTCCCTAAACCAAACTCACATCTTTTCTCCTTTTCTGTGCTCTAGAGAAAATTTATACCTCTGTGTCCTATAAAAAATATGTGTGTATGTGTGTATGTGTGTCTGTGTTTCTCTCTCTTTCTGTGTGTGTGTGTGTGTGTGTGTGTGTGTGTCTGTGGGTGTGGGTGTGGTGCCACAGTGCATGTGTGAAGGTCAAAGGACACTTCCTGGGAGTCAGTTCTCACCTTCCACCTTGTTGCAGCAGGGTTCTCTTGTTTCTCCCACGCTGCTTACTTGAGGCTGACTGCCTGAAGAACTTCCGGCAGATTCTTTTGTTTCTGCTCCCGTTTCTCCATAGAAATGCTGGGATCACAGATGAACACCACTATGTCTGCCTCTTTCTTTTTAATGTGGGTTCTGAGGGTCAAACTTGGGTCACTTTGCTTTCCTGGCTAGTGGTTTTACCCACTGAGAATCTCCCTAGCCCTCATTACTTAAAAGTAAAAATTTGTTTTATTTTAATTTTTATGTACATGTGTAGGAGGGGTGTGTGGGTGGATAGATGCTCACAGAGGCCAGAACAGGGTGTTGGGTTTTCTGGAGCTAGAGTGACAGGCAGTTGTGACACCGCCACCCCACTTTGGTGCTGGGAACCGAACTCTGGTCCTCTGGAAGAGCAGCAAGTGCTCTTAACTTCTGAGCCATCTCTCCAGGCCCCTCATTACATTTTTAGTTATTTTTGGATCCCTTTTCTTCTAACCATAAACTCCTTGAAAGCATAGAAGTCTTATTTTCCACTGCCCACCAAGTTTGAGACTGATGCAAATATTTGAGCAAAGTCAATTGTTTATAAAATAAACATTTGAGGAGTAGAAGAAGAGTGGCGTTTTGTCAGCAATTTAGCTTATGACTTAACGGGATGACCCCTCTTCTGCATCTCTGTAAGATTAAGATTTATGCTCATTTGTGTTCTCTGTGACACCATGAGATCAGAGGAAGTAAGGAAGGAGCCCCATCTCACTCATTGCTGGGCCTCCAATAATAGACATGGAGTTCGGTATTTTCTATGTTAGCTTATTTTTTAAATTGAAGGGCACTTAAAATGAATTATATTATATATGCCAACATAAAATAACTGTTTACAAAGTATTTCTTAAGAAAACTAATAAAAGGACTACTCTGTTGAGGAGTTGTTTCATTGTTTATCTGCAAACATATTTGTAAGGTTTGGTATTCTCAATGCAGAAGGGCCCAAAAAGACAAATACAAAAGTAGGACCAACACAAAAGTGATCATCCCCCCTTAGAGGCTTAGAAGGGAGATTTTTTTTTGGTCTTTTCAAGACAGGGTCTCTCTGTAGCCCCAGCTGTCCTGGAACTCACTCTGTAGACCAGGCTGGCCTTGAACTCACAAAGATCCCCCTGCCTCTACCTCCCCAGTGCTGGGACCAAAGGCATGCGCCACCATGCCCGGCAGAAGGGAGATTTTTAACACCCTGTGAGGCTCTTTATATGCACTTTCCTAAAGCCACCTACAATTGAAAGTATAATCTATTTCTTTAAAACTATCACTTATTAACTCAGTAAGGATTAAGAATGTATACTGTGCTGGACCCTATGGGTAAAAGATAGAAATCATGCTTTCACAGCAAACAACATAGTATATTCTTATCTCTAAACAGACTTACAATCCAAGTATTACTTCCTTGGCAACAAGGTTGTTGAAATTATTTTTTCTAGACAGCTTTATACTATGCAGCCCTGGCTGGCCTGAACCTCTCTATATAGACCAAACTGACCTCAAACTCACAGAGGTCTGCCTGCCTCTGCCCTCCCCAGCTCTGGGATTAAAGGTGTGTACCACCAAACCCATCTTTTATTGTTTAATTGATGAATGTTGGGGGCATTTCTGGTATGTTCATTTAGAGTAAAGTTATATGTTCAAGTTATACTACTTAGCCATCATTTCAAATATCTTTTTTTTTTTTGAGACAGGCTCATCATGTAGCCCCAACTGGCCTAGAACTTGCTACATCTATCAGGCTGGCCACAATCTCACAGAGATTCTCAAACCTCTGCCTCCCAAGTGCTGGGATTAAAGACCTGCACCACCATGCCCAGCTCAAATATCTATTTTACATATGGACGTAAAAATGATTATACTCAAAGCCTTAACACCAGTTTTAATTATGATGACAATAATGTTTATATAATGTGTTTAGCTGATTATTTAGCATTTCAGTTTTAATTCAGATTTAATTGTCAGAAGAAGCTGGAATGGTAACACATGCATATAATCTGATCACTTGGGAGGCTGAAGTAGAAAAACTGCTGCAAGTTCAAGGTCAGCCTGGCTACATAGTAAGACCCAGTCTCAAAAAAAATATGTGATATATACTCAGTACAGTGCTTGCCAAGTATGTACAAAGCCCTGGATTCGAGCCCAGCATTGTAAATACTGTGTAGTAGTATATACTTGTAATCTCTAACATTTAGGAAGTAAAGGCAAGTGAATCAGGAGTTCAAGACCAGTCTTGGCTATTTAGAGAGTTCAAGGCCAACCTTGGCTACTTGATGCTATGTCTCATAAGGAAAAAAGAAATCTCAGCCAGGTATGGTGGCACAACCCTTTAATCCCAGCAACCAGGAGGCAGAGGCAGAGGCAGAGGCAGAGGTAGATGGATCTCCATAAGTTCAAGGCCAACCTGGTCTACATGCTGAGTTCCAGGCCAGCATTCCAGAAAGACTCTGCCTCAAAAAAAAAATCTCAAAATATTCTTGGTCAATTATCTTCAAATTAATGTAGTCACATCTTCATGTTTAGAATTAACTAGCAGCAGGTGTCTAAATGACCTTCCATGTTTTTTGCTTTATGAAACAGGATATGATTAAGCCAGGCTTAATGGTATGGGACTCACTATGTAGAGAAGCAGATCTCCAACTTGCAGCAATCCTCCTGTTTTTAACCTCTCCATATTGGGATTATAGCCATGCACTGCCATACCCAGTAAATAATTACACAATTTTATTGAAGAGCTTTTAGTGTTTATCTGTATTCAATCCCCTTGTTGATTTATAGCTAACTTATAGGTCACAAATAAATAGAAATAACTAACTTACAAATACTGGAGGGACAGCAGGCCTTCAAATGACTCCTTATGTAATCTAGTCAGGTGATTCTTACTGAGAATTCTGGAAGATGAAAAGGTTATCTGGGTTAAAATCATCAAACAGATGGAGAACAGATTGTCATATCCTACTGCCTAGACAATAGGATACAAATTGATACCACTTCTTTTTAGGGCAATTAAAACTTCCTATCTATAATGGTCTACCCTAAAAATACTCCATTTTCCATTTTCTTCCTCTTTCTTTTCTTCCTCTTTCCTTTCTTTCTTCTTTCTTTTTCTCCTTCTCTTCCTTCTTCTTCTTCTTCTTCTTCTTCTTCTTCTTCTTCTTCTTCTTCTTCTTCTTCTTCTTCTATTCTTATTCATCATCATCATCATCTCCTTTTTGTTCTTTTTTTGAGACAAGGTCCCCTGTAGCCCCAGTTGTCCTCAAACTCCCTATGTAGACCAGGCTGGCCTTGAACTCACAGTGATCCACCTGCCTCTACCTCCCAAGTGCTGGGATTAAAGGTGTGTGTCACCAGACCCAGGCCCTTAAAACTCCATTTTCTATATTCTACAGAAATATTTGCCCATGTTCAGAACAATGTATACACAGATCATCATAGCCATGAGAGCAACAAAAGAACCAGACATTCTGAACATCAACAGGACATTATTAAAACACCTTGATGTGCACAGACTATGAAATATTATGCAGTTCTTGATATGAATAAAATAATCCTTTATGTATTAAAAGAAATTTGACATATCATGAATTAAAACCATCAAGTAGCAGGATGCTATCATATGTAAAAATGACAAGCCTATTTTACTACATGAAAATATGTCTGGAAGGATATATACCAAACTCAAGAGTAGTGGTTACTTCAGAGGTGAGGAATTACGGCAGAAGGAGAGTTTCACCATCCCTGTTATTTCATTTATATCCTTGTAATCAGAGGGCTGGAGAGACAGGTCAGTGGTAAAGAACACTGGCTGCTCTTGTAGAAGAACCAGGTTCAGTTCCCAGCACTCACATGGCAGCTAACGACTGTCACTAACTCCAGTTCCAGGGGATCCAACACCTTCTTTGGACTTCTGCAGGCATTGCACACATATGGTGAACTTATACATGTGGGTAAGACACTCATACATGTAAAATAAAAATAAATAAATTCAAATAATATGATCATAAATGAATTCTATATTAGATTTTAAATTGCCAATTTGTTAAAGAAAATTCATAAAATTGGATTTAAAAATTTGGATGGTGAAATGACTCAGAGGAGAAAGACACTTGCCACCAAGCCTGATGACTTGATTTCGATCCCTTTGACTCATATGGTAGGAGAACCAGCTTCTTCTGCAGGATGTCCCCAGATCTCCACATACATGCCATGGCATGGTGTGCTCACACACATACGCACAGAGTAAATAACATGGAATCTTTTGCTACATTGGTGAGGTTCATACCTGGGGCTTCATGCATGCAAGGCCAGGTGCTCTCTCACTGACCTGCATCCCAGTCCCCACAAAATTTACCAGAGAAACTCAATACAGCTTGATTTGGGTTGGAGAGGAAACATCTTTTCTCAGAGGTATTTACCTCAACATCTGGACCAAGAAAGATCTTACAGTGAAGTTTTTTGTATTCATATTTGGAAAGAATATACTCACAGTTTCTCAGTCCAACGATATGCTTTCCATACATTTTTGTCAATGTAAGAAATAACATTTCCTTGGAAATTTCTGTGAAGAAACACAGTTCATATACTTGAATAAATTGGAAAAGAATGAGTAGAATCAGTAAAATAATTATTGCAACTTCCTGGGAGCATTCAAATGAAGAAAATAAAACAAACTTTCTAATTTTCAGAGATAGCAGCCAAATGTGCACAATTAATGTGGGGCCACTTCCACAGTTAGCCTTTCCTTGGATGTTTGACTTCCAATCTAACCAATCTCTTGGTTAGAAAATGCTAGCTAATTGCTAAGGATTTCTGTGTTTATTTATTTATTATTTTTTATGTGTATGAGTGTACTGTCTGCATGTAGGTTGGTGCACCCATGTCATGCAATGCCGTGGAGGTCAGAAGAGGGCGTCAGATTCTCCTGGAACTGGAGTTAAAGATGTTTCTTAGCTGCCATGTGGGTGCTGGGAATCGAACCCCGGTCCTCTGCAAGAGCAGTCGGTGCTCTTAACCAGTGAGCCATCTCTCCAGCCCTGCTAAGGATTTTTCTTAAAATCATTTGTATATAAACCGAGTCAGTAAGAAAATAATCCAGCAAGAAAAACAGGAAAATATTTCTCACTATTAGCCAGTAAGAAATCCTATGGCAGGTAACACCAAAGTTTTGCACAGGTGCTCTCTGCTGAAGCATATCCAGATATTGGAAGGATAAAGTCAACTAGAATATGACCAGTGCAAAGCACTCTTGGACATGGTGCATAGTGAAAAAGCCTAAATCATTGAGCAAAATATACCTCATACAGGAAAAATGCAAATGAAATTGGAAGGACACATACCAAAATGCAATCATGGTTTATCTTATGGGTGGTAGAACATGAAAGAAGGTCTGACAAGGGCTTTGCAAGACATTTTCATGGTTTATCCAATAAACTTGTGTCTTTTTTTTTCCATAGTATTGTACATGCTGGCAAGTATTCTACAACTGTGCTACACTCCTAGCCCCTGGTTATTCTGAGACAGGATCTTACTATGTAGTGCCCAGGCTGGCCTTGAATTTGTGCTTCTCATTCTCCTATTCTCAAGTGCTACGATTGCACAGCCTTTGGACCTGGAACTTACCATAAGTACAGAGCCTACTCCAGAGGCTCACCATTCTACAACCCCAAATTTGGGAAAACTTAGTTAGAATGGGTTGGGTTCTAAGCCAATGGTACCTCCCTGGCCACACCCATGGGGTGGGGCATAGTGAAGAATTGAGTCATGATGGATATTTAAGCAGACATGTTGGAATAAAATCTCTCTATGCATTCGAACCTCAACCTGCCTACACATGGTGTGCTTTCCTGCACGGTCTTTCCACATGGGTTGTCCTAGGATTAAGTGGGCCCCGCCACAAATCTCGGTGGCGACACCATAATTGACGACCGAACGTGGGGCAGAAGGAAACCTTGACAACTTATATATGCATACCCCTAAATCTTGCCTTTTTCTTCTCTCTCTCCTGATATCTATCTGTTGTGGTGGAGCCGTCTTTCCTGCTGGTCTCAGTGGATGGGACTGTGCTCTGAGAGCATGTGGGTTTGTACATGTGGAGAGCCTGCCTCTGATTGGGTTCAGAGGGAGCACCCAGTGCCTTCCAGGCATGTGCCTCCTGGCATGGTCACTCCTGCAGGCTATAAAAGCCAGTGACCTCAAGGCTGAATTTAATATTAAGCCTTAGCAGTCATGTTTGGCCTAAAAACAATTTTTCATAATTCTACAGGTCTGAAAAACTTTCTGGTTTTAAATTCCATCCCCCCAAAGAAAGACTCCTGCTTCGAGGAACCAGCTCCTCAGGCTCCTCAAGTTCGGTTCCAATCTTAACTTGTTCATATGTAAATTTTCTCCAGTAGCTCTCCTAGACCTGAGCACACTTCTTTCTGTTGCAAATTAAGGCTTTCACGGACCACCCTCCTCCAAGAGCATCTTCCAGATAATTTCAAGCCTTGGCCACTTTTCTCTTAAATTTTGTATACAAAATCTGTTTTGGATAAAAGTGTGTTGCTCTCTTGTCTTCTTATGGGTTTTTCTCTAAATCTAACTCTTCTTACTAAAACCTGCCTGCTATTTGTAGATCCAAGTTTGGGATTTAACTAACAGTAATTTGAATCCATTTCAGCATGTTTAACTTAAAGTGTAATATTTTTACTTAACCCCGGTACCCTAGATATGGTTGATTTAATTTTATCTTGCTCATTTTAAATGTGTTTCACCTTAAAAATCTCTTCTCAAGAATCTTGATCACACATGGTCTGAGCTCTGGCCTGGCGCCATAAGCCTGCCTGCTGTGCATGCATACCAGCTTGCAGACTCAGCACATGGTATCTAAATCATGCCCACTAAATTTTGATTTTAGGTAACATCCTTTTGACTTCAGCATTTTGGAAACAAGATAGATGGATTTCTAGGAGAATTTACAGGCCTTGAAGTTCTAACAAAACAAACTTGCTCTGATAAATTGTCTTTTTTAAGGACCATTGGTAAAAGTCTCTTTAACAAAGCAATTGATATTTTGGTTCAATTTAAATGAAAATTTTTTTTTTTGGTCTTTTTTTTGAGACAGGGTCTCCTTGTAACAGCTGGCTGTCCTGGAACTCACTCTGTAGACCAGGCTGGCCTGAACTCAGAGAGATCCACGTGCCTCTGCCTCCCAAGTGCTAGGATTAAAGGCGGGTGCCGCCACAATGCCTTTTTTTTTATTAATTTTAATTTATTTTTTTTTTTTTTTTTTTTTTTAGGTTTGTGCACCCGTGTCATGCAACGCCGCGGAGGTCAGAAGAGGGTTCTCGATTCCCCTGGATCTGGAGTTCTCCTGGAATTGGTTTCAGAGGTTCGGCCACCCATGTGGGTGTGGGGATTGAACCGGGTCCTCTGCAAGAGCGCTGGTGCTCTTAACTGCTAGGCCATCTCTCCAGCCCTGAGAATTTTTTTTAATTAGTTTTTATTGATGCTTTGGTGCATTTCATAACATTTTCCAATTCAGTTCAGGCTTATTTCCCTTTCCCTCCCCCCCACCCCCACCCCATCCCAGATCATGCATTCTGCCATAACTGTCCTGCATCTTTCTCTCAGTTTTTTTTTTTTTTAGCTATAAGTGATAATCCATGAGTACAAGCATCCTTCATGCAAAACCATCTGCAGGCTGTTGTGCCCAAACACCTACAGCCCCACCATCCAGTGGGGGGTGACAGGTTGTTTGTTCAATCAAGTTGATCAAATGAGTGTCCAGACTACATTGCTGTAGTTTCACCATTCACCCCAATCGCAGCCCTTACATTCTACCACGCCCCCTCTTCCGCAGGTTGTTCCTAGGCTTAGAAAAGAGGCACAGGTGGATGAGAGGTAAAAACAGTCCCACTCTCTGGAGCTGTTGACTTGGACTCTGGTCAATTCTGGCTGTTTCCTTTCATGGGCTGACAGTCTGTCCAGGATAACCTTTCGATCCTACTAATGAGACAGCAATTAGATATATAGGTATTTAAGCACTAATAGTTATGGTAGGTTACTTTAGCATAGACACAGTTTGGATTTTAATTCATGAATTACAATTTTTCCCCCCTGTTAAATTTCCGGTGATTCTTCCTTTCAATCACCTGAACGGCAGGCTTGTTAGGCATCAGCTGCGGTTTCCCAAGGTGAGCCATGCATCTGATGATCTAACCAACTGGAACACATCAGAGCGTGCGCTACTCAACTTGTAGTACAGGAAATGGAGCCGATCTGAAGTGACTAATATGCCTAACTTCAGGGACGCTCATTTTGTGCCCTCTCCTATCGGTTGTATGAGTAGTCCTTAGTGTAACAGCTGGATCACCAGCACCTCAGTCAACTTTCACATATGGTGTGTGTTACTTGCATATACATGCATCCGTTTACTATGTTAACTCAGCTAGTCCCCGTAATGTCCGAAGCTTCTACTGTGCTGCCAACCTGTTATAATATGCCAGGCGCTGAGACTGTGAGGCATAACACGTCCCTCTGTAACCTTCGTAGGGTGAACGCTTTAGCGATCCACCTGGCTTGCAGTCATCATCCAGGGACTGCTAGCAGATCACCATTAGCATGGATTTTACAGGACCCCCCCCTGGCTCACCTGCTCACGTGTATTCAGGTAGGTATGTAGCGTTGTCAAGGCGCTGGAGCTCGGACCCATATTAGCTGTACTGGTTAGTGACTTTAAGTAATATCTGCCTTCAGAGGCATCATGTAAGCTAGTGAGTGTCCCTGTCCACTAGTCATCCCTGCCAATAGTAACGTCAAGTTTAAAGCAGCGTCTTATTCTACTCTTTATAGCTCGCGCAATTAGAGCGCACAGTCTTACCTTTGTGAGCCTTGGACCCTGAAACCACCGTAGAAATCATGCATATGTCCCACGCATCTTATCAGAATTTTAGCGGCTTAGAGCTCAGCGATTAGCTAGGACTTTAAGCATTATCATTGTCCTCCTGAACAGAGAGTATGTCGAGCATTCATGAAGGCAATTTAAAATCAGCATTACGTATCTTACGAGATTCCCTCGTCGTTGCACCTTTCTTGGGAGCGACACGTCAATTGTTTCATTCAGGTAACAAATTAACCTCACGTAGATGATTTCTATGGTCGGGAAGGCAAGGCACAGATCGGTTGCTCATGATCAAACTTGTGAGCACCGAGGCTGTTTCTCGTGAATGTTAACGGTAGTGTTCACATCGTTAGACACCAGTTCGATGTTTATGGCATTGAGGCTTATCTTCGCTTGACACATCTGACAGACGGGTCACCTTTATTGCCTATTGCCTTTGGTACATTATGCAATGCAACCTGTACTTCTTCAGCTTAAGGGGTGACGTTTTGGCCTGTTAGCACAAACACAACCTCTATTTTCCGCATAGTTAGGGTGTTTAAGATTTTGGCAGCCACCTTGCAGAGAGTGTTTGATTGAAACACGAGGTGTTCATGTGCTTTTCTGTTCTCCCCTCGCCCTTTTTCTTACGTATAAAATGATATAAAAGCTATAGTCTCCCGAAGGATATGAGTTGTATTATAAGACATATCTATAGGGTTGGAGTCAAGGACAATAGATTTCATCAACGTTCACTCCATGTTGTTGTTGAGGTACTATGATATGGATTCAACTTGGGAAGGCCAAAGACTGTAATTTATGTACGTTAGAATCATTGCTTAAAAGAGAATGCTCAAGGAGTGATACTGTAACAAAAGAAAATTATAGTAGAACATTTGATTGCATCAATCCCAAGCAGTTCTTGCTCTACGAGATTTTATGTAACAGCAAATGTGAGGCACAGCCGGAATTATATCTTCCATTTATTCAGATGCTTCCCCATTTTTATTAGTTCTGTAAACCAATGTTGTTTATATACACATGTTACTTTTTACTTTTACTAAGTCCTAAAACACCATGTGTCCTGTAGACAGTGTCTAGGTGAAACTGTGTACTTCTGAGCTCACGTCAATTCAATATGCATTAATCGACTCAATACACCGTGTCCCTCTCCCCCATACGCGGCCACCTATTTCCTTCACATTATTCAGGTCCATTTTTCTGACTGCAGTCTTTAATGTTGTTACTTTTGACTATCGCCCTCTCCATGAGAAATATTTATATCTGTGCGTTGTTGTCACTAGCATCCACAGTGTATAGGGACACCATTTTCGTTTGTTTTTCTGGGACTGTGTTACTTCACTAGCATGATGTCTTCAGCTCCAGCCATTTTCCTGCAAAGCTTTCATGATGTTTTCTCTTTACTGCTGCATAGATCCATTGTGTAGTAATGTACCACATTTTCTCTATCCACTCTCAGTTGAGGGGCATCTGGGTGGTTCCAGCTCCTTGCTATTGTGAACAGAGCTGCATAAACATGGCTGTGCATGTATCTTTGGCAGTAAGTTTCTTGGGGTATATCCCAGGAGTGGTATGCTGGGTCATGGCAAGCTCATTAGTCTTCAAGGGTTCTCCACACTGCTTTCCATAGTGGCTGTAAAGTTTACATTCCCAACCAGCATGGATGAGTGTTCCCTTTCCCCACAACCTCTCCAGCACTTGTATCATTTGTTCTTGATCCTAGCCAGTCTTATTGGAGTAAGTGTATCTAAGTGGTTTTAATTTGCATTTCCTTAATTATAGAGATGTTGAACACTTCTTAAGTGTTTCTCGGCCATTCTAATCCTCCCCTTGTGAAGTCTCTTTCAGATCTTTGCTCCATCTATTTGAAGTTGTCATTTGTTTTTTCTTCTTTGTTTTTTGAGTAGTTTATACTCTGGAAATAATGCTTTGTCAGATGATCTGCGTGAAGGTTTCCTCCCACTCTGTGGGTAAAACCACTACTCAGGCAAAGTGACCCAAGTTTGACCCTCAGAACCCACATTAAAAAGAAAGAGGCAGATATAGTGGTGTTCATCTGTGATCCCAGCATTTCTATGGAGAAACGGGAGCAGAAACAAGAGAATCTGCCGGAAGTTCTTCAGGCAGTCAGCCTCAAGTAAGCAGCTGGGAGAAACAAGAGAACCCTGCTGCAACAAGGTGGAAGGTGAGAACTGACTCCCAGGAAGTGTCCTTTGACTTCACACATGCACTGTGGACCACACCCACAGACCCACACCACAGCATACAACACACACACAGAAAGAAGAGAAACACAGACACACATCACATACACACATATTTTTTTATAGGACACAGAGGTATAAATTTTCTCTAGAGCACAGAAAAGGAGAAAAGATGTGAGTTTGGTTTAGGGAAGACATTCCTACACCAGTAAATTTGAACAAGATCTTGAAAGGTCACTGGGAATCACTAGGCAAGCCTCTTGGAGAGACTATGCTAAGCACTAAAGACAAGCATGGAGAAAAAGCAAATATGAAAGAGTTTGAGGAGTCCACTCCCATGAGTACCTGCAGAGCACATGGAGAGAAGATCAGACCTGCCTTCTAAGGATTCAACGTCAAGCTGAGAGCAATGATGGGACCTGGCACATAGCAGTGCGTCAGCCAGTCAGAGGCCTCACAGCATCACCTGAAGGGCTTGGTAGAACTTGGTTCTAACCATCCCAATCACTGTTACCGATTCAAGAAGTCTGGAGTAGGGTTGAGAATCTGCATTTTCAAAAGGTTTCAGGTGCCAGGTGTGTGCCTATAATTTGGTGTCTTGGAGGCTGAGGTAGGAAAATTTGGAGTTTGAGATCAGCCTAGCCTACATAGAAGACCCTGTCTCAAAAATTAAAAGTCATGTGATAATTCTTCTTCTCACAGGAAAGACTACCTCCAAACCTACTGGGATCTATAGTTATATATTTATATATGAAGACCATGAAGGTGAGACATTTAGGAACGGTGTGACAGGGTTACAGCTTTAGAAAGTTCAAGTACAAACAATTCAAAGTTTACAGTTTGACAAAACATATTCAGTATTACCAATTCTAAATTCTATTATTTATTCATACTAATTAACTCTAATACTAATCAAAGCAATATTTCCCTTTTACTTTTCCCAGGGATTTATCTGCAATAAAATAGCTATATTGAAAGAGGGACATTTGATCATTACCTTTTTGAAGTATATGTAAGTTACAAATATAACTCCTTCATATTTAGAATTTTATAATTTTTTTATTTTAATTTTATTTATTTTTTATGTGTATGAATGTACTGTCTGCATGTAGGTTTGTGCACCCGTGTCGTGCAATGCTGCAGGTCAGAAGAGGGTCGGATTCCCCTGGAACTGGAGTTTAAGAGTAGCGTTCTCAGCCGCCATGTGGGTGTGGGGATCGAACCCGGTCCTCTGTAAGAGCAGTCACGCTCTTAACTGCTAGGCCATCTCTCCAGCCCCATATTTAAATTTTATAACCTCCCCAGCTACTTATTCTGATACATGATTAAAATTTTGCTAATAGGAAATAAGCTGGACTCAGAAAGGTAAATATCGCATGTTTTCTCTCATATATGGAAACTAGACTTACAACATTTTGTTTTTTCAATGCTGGGGACCGAATCCAGGGCCTTGTGCTTGCTAGGCAAGCATTCTACCAATGAGCTAAATCCACAACCCCTATATTTATATGTAAATATATGTGAGATGAAAATCTAAGATGGTCTATGAGGGGTGAGAAAGGAGTTTATAAGGATGTAGAACAAGAGAGGATAACAGAAAGACAAAACATTGTGTTTTCCCATAGGAAATATAGATTAATACATGTATATACACACATATATGTAACATGAAAGGCAAAGTAGGATTCTATGGTGAGGAAGGGGACCAGTAAAGGGGTGGGAAGTAGAAGGTAGTGGGAAGGGAAAGAGCAAGGTGCAAGTCATATATGATGTCATTATGAAATTCATTTTATTTTACCTTTTTTTTTTGAGATAGGGTCTCCCTGTAGTCTCCAGCTGTCCTGGAACTCACTATGTAAACTAGGCTGGCCTTGATCTCACAGATCATCTGCCTCTGCCTCCAAGTCTGGATTAAATATGTGGGACACCACACCCAGCTAAATCCTATTATTTTTTATACACTAAATAAAAACAACTTATGGCTAGTATAAAGTACTAAAATTATATGGCAAATTCTTTAAAAATTTTTTTTTTTTTTTTTTTTTTTTGTGTGTGTTGTGTAGGTGCACAATGAGTGGAGAAGCTGGGATTGCTCTCTCTCACCATGTGGGTCTTGAGGATAGAACTCAGGTTTGGTGGCAACTGTCTTTATTCACTGAGCCGTCCTGCTAGCCCAGATTCTATAGTAAAGATGAGTGTGAGAATTCTTATAAGTCAGAGAGTCAGGACACTGATTCTCAGTCAGTATGACTGCATCCAAATAGCCTTTGGCAACTGTGGATAAGCTACTGAAAATCTACTAGGTAGACACTAGGATTATGACTAAACATCCTTGTGGACCAATTTCCTCAAAAGAGTAGTCCAGCCCCAAATGACAGTGTTGCTGACATCATTGACAAAGTAAAACCCTCTTCTAGAGATCATTGAAACAAGTTATTGAGCATTCACTGTAGCTAGTGCATGATATGTATATGAAAATCTAAATTATAAGCTAGTATCATCCAAAATGAGATTTCTTTAGTGTATGGAGAAAATTTGGAGGTAAAATTTAGTAATTTATAAAATAGACTGATTGTTAAATGATAGATGTTGTGAAGAATAGCTCTTGCCCCCTTTGGCTTATAGTTGTTTTGTTTTGTTTTTAGAAACCTTGGACGCAATTTACTCACAGAACTGAACTTTGGAACATTTCAGTCATGGCATGGAATGCAGTTTTTACAGAAGTTGTAAGTGAATTAAAAGCTAAACACGTGTGAAAAAAAACAACAACTATGTGTTAGAAACCTCCTACAGTAATTGGTTTGCTGGGTGTCTGTGTGAACTGTGAAAAGTATGTCTTATCCATTCTTTTTCCAGTGAGGAAACTAAGGCAGAAGGCAAGATACTTGTGTAAATTATGGAACACTCTCTGCTCTCCTAGACCTGACCTTCTTCATGGGCACTGGAGGATATCACACAAGTAGCACTCAATAGACACTGTCAAGGGGCCCAGGTCTGAGGCTCTGATGTATGACTGGTATTGGAAACCCACTTGAGAGTTTCCCTTTCACATGCACAGTTCCTAGCTGCTTGAATGGATGCCACACTGAAGCTGCAAAGAGCAAAGATTGACACAAAGTCCTTCCAGGAAGTAAAAGATGTGGGTGCTTTCTTAGAAATGGCAGAAAAATCCTGAAAAACTGCCCCCGGGACTTCTCTCCCAATCACCCAGAATGTTATTTTTCAGGAAGTATATACCTCATGAGGTTATAAATGATCTGTGTGCAATAGGTACCTTTGCAGTATGGGAAAACATGGTGTCTCTATTAAGCTGTATGATAAAAAATGTTTAGAAAGAAAATACATTGATCTACCATGATTCTGTATAATATTTTCTTTCCTGAAAGTACATTTTATTCACCCTGAGCTAAAAAAATCCATGTTTGCTAGGCATGGTGGCACATGGCTGTAATACCGGCACTTGTACTTAGTAGGCTGAGTCGGGAGGATCATGAAAGGGAGGCCATCGCAGACTGCTTTGGACCCTTGTCTCAAAAAAGAAATCAACATACATCTCTTTCTAGGCTGGTACCACTCCCCGTACGCAGCTCTCCTTGGCAAATATCTCACAGGTCTGGCCTCTCGAAAGTCTTCTTGGGGTCTCCGCTGCCAACAAAGCTTCACATTCACAACAGTTTCACCAGTGGCCTATCATGGCCTTTTTTATTCAGGGACACCCCTGCGGTACTCTTCCTGGCCTCTTTGGCTCTCTGAAACCATGGAGTAAGAACTGATGACCCCTTCAACTCTTGCAAACTTCATGCCACTAAAGCCAGAACCACGTGAAAGAAAATTATTGCTGAATCTGGTCTGAAGTTCGGGCGCCAGACATGGCCCATTTCAACCAAATTTGCTACTTTTCTCTGCCCTTGACCTCATGGAGGATTAGCTGGGTGTGGTCTGCCCTGAAGTTACTGTTTCCATTGTTTACTTCTACATGTGTAAATCTCGAGGCCCTTCCTTTATCACTTTAAACTCCTTATCAAGAGGAAACTCTCTTTCACAAGCCTTGGCCCCACCTTTATCTTCCTAGTGCAGTTTTCAGAGCCAACCTCTCCTTCACAAGCCTTGACACCACCTTTAAAAAATTTCCTAGTGCAAGTATATACCCAAACGTAAACATCTTTGCAATTTCTTTTCTGCCTCCAGCTGCTCTTTTTTCACTATAGAGCTGTATAAATAGTCAAACAGTAAAAGCCACGCCACCATTTCTACAATTAAGGCTGTTCTTGAAATATCCTCCGGCCAAAGACATCAGTCCACGGCTTTCAACTAGCAGCAGCAAGCATCTGGGCTTTGGGCAAACTGCTGCCAGACTCTTTATCAAAATATCCTGGTTGCTTCCTAAGTCTTTATTTCCCCCTGGAACCACGGCTTTTTTGACAAGTCTTCTCTTCCCAGGCCTCCACAGAATGGGCCTTTAAGTAAGCTCTGCTTATAATAGTCACCAGCCTTTCCAGCCCAAAGTTTCAAGAAAGTCTTTTTTCACATTTCTCCAAACATCAACATGGGCAGGTTCTTCACAGACAACAGCCACTTTCTGGTACCAAATAACTGTATTAGTCCAGGTTTCTTGTGCTGTGATAAAACACCAGCCAAGGACTATATAAAAGGAGAAGTTTATTTGAGCTTACGATGGCCGGTTCCAGGGAATTAGTCCATTTTGGCAGGAAGGCGTGGTGGCGGGATCCAGAGCAGCAAACAGAGGTCACATATCGCAAAGAGCACAGGAAGCAGAGAGGAGCAACTGTAGAGCAAGAGGCTTGTTAAGCTCACTAAGCCGCCCCCAATGACATACACTTGAATCCCCCAGCAATGGCCACACCTTCTAAGACCTCCAGAAACAGCACTACCAACTGGGACAAAATGTCTGAATACCAGAAGCCTATGGGGGACACCCATTCAGACCACCACAAACCGTTGGCTGTCAATTTTTTCTCTCTTTGTTCTCCTTACTACAGTATCTCTCTCCAGTATTTTACTTATGATGAACCTTTCCTTTTTCCATATCCATTTTATTTAGCTCCATTATACCATTGGCTAACCTTTGCACTTTTATTTTTAATCCATCTTCTCTGTGACTCATCTCATTAGTGAAGATCCAACAAAACAGACTAGATTCTAGAGCTAGACTCCCAGAGTTCAAACCCAGGTCTTTCAGGTAGTAGCTCTGTACCCCTGGGAAAAGTATTTATCTGTGAGTCATTAACTCCCTTGCTTGTAAAATAGGGATTACGATGGCTACTACTTCATAGGATGGTTGTGATGTAGAAGCTCCTCCAAGTACCTGTAAGCCAGAGGCAATCTCACTAATGAGATGAATTATAAAGAAGTGGAGTGAAAAGGGAAGAGCAAGAGTTAAGTAATGATATAATGGAGCTAAACANAACTGGACATGGACTACATGTAATGCTTATTTCAGAACCTACCATAATATATTATATATATAATATATATATATATATATATGAATATTAGCTATTAATATTATGCAATCTCTGCACAACTCAGCACCAAGAAACACTGAACATGTGCACATACGTATGGCATTGTCTCCAGAACATTATAATGATATATGGGTATAAAGGGAATGCTAAAGTAAAACTTTACCTTTCAAAGGGTATCTATGATTTTTTAAATAGAGTTAAAACAGAGTACAGCCTAGACAAAGCCATGAATACAGGAATGATGAGGATTTCATAGTCTGGTCTTCCAGGAAAGACTGAGTCATAAAGCAATGAAAAATACTATGAAAGGACCTGAATTTAAAAATCACTATAGGATTTTTAAAGTCACACAGTGAGACACAGAGAATCCTTAGAAATACCCAAGAAAGAGAGAAACATAATTAAAAGAATTTTTATTTTATTGTTTTCTTTTTAAAAAAAAACAATGATTTTTATTTATTCTTGATCTAATCTTTCAGTGGGGTATTTTCTTTTTATTCCCAAAAGTAATTAATATATATTTTGTACAAGATTATCAAATCTAGACCCATGTCCCCCACCCTACCCCCCACCCCACCAGAGCTCATGCATTCTGCCAAAAATGCTTTTCATCTCTTTCTCAGTCTTTCTCAATATTCTCCATGTGGAAGTTGACTGTTTTGAGCAGAAGTTCACTGTTCCAGTCAGTTCTTTGATGCAGTCCTTTCCCTTGTTGTTGTTGTTGTGGTAGTGGTGGTGGTGGTGGTTGTTTCCAATATGCATCACTCCCAACTGCTTGGACAAAAGCTCAAGAGGCCATGCACAAGAAATACAACTAGGTAATTGGTACTAGCATCCACAGATGAGGGATACCATTCATCATTTGTTTTTCTGGGACTGTGTTACTTCACTCAGCATATGTCTCTAGCTCCAGCCATTTTCCTGCAAAGCTCATGATGTCATCTTTCTTTACTGCTGCATAGAACTTCATTGTATAGATGTACCACATTTTCCCTATCCACTCATCAGTTGAGGGGCATTTGGGTTGGTTCCAGCTCCTTGCTATTGTGAAGAGAGGTGGGGTGAGTTTATTTATTATTTTCATTTCATGTATGAGTGTATTGCCTGCATATGTATGAATGTACTCATGCTAAGCAATGCCCTGGGAGATCAAAAGAGGGCATAGATCCCCTGGAACTGGAATTACAAACAGTTGTTGGCCAGCAAGTGGGTTCTGGGAATCAAACCCCAGTACTCTGCAAGAGCAGCCAGTGCTCTTAACCACTGAGCCATCATCACTCCAGCCCCCAAAGAGGACTTTTTTTGTCTTTTTTTTTTTTTTTTTTTTTTTCAGCTGGCCTAGAACTCACTATGTAGACCAGGCTGGCCTTGAACTCACAGAGATCTGCCTGCCTCTGCCTCCTGAGTGCTGGGAGTTGAAGGCATATGCCACCACACCTGGCAGCATATGTCATTTGTGTATATATTCTCACTTTTAAAAAGTCGTGGAAGCCTGGTATTGTGGATCACGCTTGCAATTTCCGTGATTTCAGGTGGGTATAGATGAGGAGTTGGGGTCTTTTGGGGGGTTGTAAAATGGTCAGCCTCTGGAGTAGGTTCTGTACTTATGGTAAGTTCCAGGTCCAAAGGTTGTTCTGTGATTTCAGTTGGGTTTGTATGGGGAACTGGAATCTTCTTTAGGGTTGTAAAATGTTGAGTTCCTGGAGTAGGTTCTGGAGTTATGGTGACTTTCAGGTCCAAAGGTTGTTCCGTGATTTCAAGTGGATTTGGATGTGGAGGTGGAGTGTTCTTTGGGGTTGTAAGATGGTGAGCCTCTGGAGTAGGTTCTGGAGTTATGATGACTTCCAGATGCAAAGGTTGATCTGTGATTTTCGGTGGATTTGGATGAGGCACTGGAGTCTTCTTTTCTGCAAGCTGAGATAGAGTTAATTGCTGAGTTAGAAAAGGGTCTATACCCAGAGTGGGATATGTGGGTGGTTTTGAAGTATCATGCTGTGCTTGAAAAAGATATACTGGTTTAGGGAGGTCTATTGTCTGAGCTATGGCTTTTTGGTGGGCTAAAGTTTCAGACAATCCTGGAGACTTGGAAAGAGAATCAGAATGCAATGGAGAAAATTCATCTTCTTCAGTGGGAATTATTTCCACCTGATGAACTCTTTTAAACCCAACCTCCATGGAGGGGTCTGGAGTTATGGTATCTCCTAACTCCACAAGTTTATCTGGGGTTATATGAATCTCTAAATGTCTACCTCTGAATATTGCTTCTAGATCTTCAGGTGAAAGAAACACACCATCTGTCATTGAAAACCCACCAGAGTTCCTCCAATGAATTAGAGAAGGTTCCTCAGGAAGCTGTTGAAGCTGGATTGGGACCCCATGATAAGCTGGAGAATGTTGATCCTTTTCAGGCTGATGAATTATAATGTCTTGCTGGTCTTTCAAAGGTTCATCCTCATTAAACAACTTCGTAGGTTCAACTGTGACATTGTGTAATATTGGGAACTGAACTTGATCATGATCAAGAGGAGAAATTGTTACCTCATGGTCTTCTGGAGGTTGAGCTACCACTTCAGGGAGCTTTGGAGGCTGAGCTGGTTGGTTCTGCTGCGTTAGAGAAGGTTCATACTCATCAGCATACTCTGAGTCTTCAACTGGCATTTCCAGCTTGCTCCCAAATTGATTCTCTCCAGGAGTCTTCAGAAGCTGACTGCTCCGGTTCATTGAGAAGAGGTCCCACCACTTCAGGATACACTAGAGGATGCCCTGGGGACCCTTGCTGGGCCAGAGAGGAGTCAATATCCTTGGTAGGTTCTGTAGTTATGGGAATATCTACAGACCTAACTGAAATATTCACCAGGTTATAATGGTAATCTTCATTAACTGGTGGAGTTCCAGCTACATTCTCAAAAGGGAACTCTGGAGCTTGAAGTGGAGCCTCTTGGTCAATTGTAGGCTTTATATCCTCAAGGGGATCTGCAGGCTGAATTGTGGCTTCTGGGTGGTTTCCAGAACCTGATTCTACTTCCTCAGGAGATTCAGAAGGTTGAGCCAGATTGTCTATTTCACTAAAAGGTTCATCTTCCAAAAGAGGGCCTGAATGTTGAGATGGGATTACATCTTGCTGGGATGTAGAAGATTCCACTTTATTGGCATAATCTTGAAGCTGAACTGGGGACTCCAGATCACTTTCGGAAGATTCAACCTGCCCAGGAGACTCAGAAGTTTCAGCTGGCTGCTGCTGCTGTCCAGAAGCAGATTCAGAAGTTATTGTAAGTTCCACATCTGCAGGGTGAACTGTAATTGTGGGCAGAGTATAGTGGTAAACTTGATCCTGATTGGGACTTTGAACTGCTGTTGGATTTTCCACTGTACTCTGCATAGAGGAATCTGGAGCTGAAACTGAGACCTCTTGCTCAGCTGGAGTGCTGACTTCTTCAGGGAGCTTTGTAGGCAGAGCTGGAACTTCCAGCTGACTTCCAGATGTTTCAAGGTCTTCAGGAAACTCTGGAGAGGGATCTAGGGCCTCTGGATCTAGGGCCTCTGGTGGACTTAATGAGGGTCCTACCTCCTCGGCACTCTCTGGAAGCTGGGCTGGAGCCTGCTGCTGCTGACTCGAAATAGCTTCAGCCTCTTTACCTCTGAAGTTACTGTAATCTCAAGATCCGCAGGTTTTACTGTGACATTTGGCCAGTTTGAGTGCTCAGCTTCATTTTTATTTTGAAATGGACCATTTATCTCAGGATACATTGATGCCTCAGGGGGCTGTGATGGATAATCCGCAGCTTCTTTCTGGTGATAAACTGGATCTCGAGTTTCATTCAGTCTCCGACTCAAATTGGAAAGGTTCAAACTGCTCAGGGTGCTCTGAAGGCTCGCCTGCGTTTTCCTGGGATCGTAGCGGTAGGCCATCAGAATAACGTTCATTCATACTTGAATCGTCATAATCATCCTCCAAGATTTGGTTCTGAAGCTGAGATTTTCCAACAACACCTTAGCAAGTTCCCTGTGCTGAGCTAGATCCTTCAAGTCGTGAGGTGAAACAACGAACTTTGTTGCTTTTGAACTATGACTGTGTAGTGATGGAACAAGTATTTCAGACAACTGGTAATCTGTAGTCTGATCTACACCGGCAGTTTTGAACTGCGAAGGCAGAACAGGAACCTGCATTTGACCTCCATTTAGCATTAAAATATTCTCTGGCTGCTTCCTAGGCACTGTTACCTTGTGCAGATCCTGAGGTGAAACAGTGAACTCATCTGGCTCTGTGGGCAGCTCTGGAGTACTGGAGTCCTTATATGCAAGTAAACTGTCAGTCAACTCCTCAAGCAGTACCAACATCTCTGAGGATGTAGAGGAGGACCCCACGTAATCAATATCCCCTGCTTCTGTCCTGGATTTTCGTGTATATGGGGATATATACCCAGTCAAGTTGACCAGAGCTTGGTTGGCATCCAAGACTCTGAGGTCAGCTTGACTGGGTTTCTGATCCACTCTAGAATGGAAGCATCCTGGGTCAGCAGCCACAAAAGCTGCCACATGAAGAGAAGCCTTCCTGTGTCAAAGTGCAGTGAAGACATGGCATGCAGTAGGGAATTGATCCACAGTGCTGCCACAAACTGAATGAAAGCCCCCTGGCTCAGGGAGCCTTGGCGACCAGGCCTGCCCTGCCCCGCCCTTTATTTATGACAGTTGGCCTTTGTTACAAAACCATTACTAGGCTGGGTCCCAGTTAGATTCTGATAGTTCTCTTGCCTGTAATCTTTTCCCCTTCTTTGGACTGTCCCTTTTTCAACTCTGCTGTTGAGACCTCCAAAGTCAAATCTAAAAGTTATCTTGGAGTGTTTGGGTCCTATTGTTCTCTTCTGTAGCTTCTTCTTAATGTCTGGAG
This sequence comes from Rhizomys pruinosus, assembly GCA_009823505.1. Classification (NCBI taxonomy): domain Eukaryota; kingdom Metazoa; phylum Chordata; class Mammalia; order Rodentia; family Spalacidae; genus Rhizomys; species Rhizomys pruinosus. The sequence continues at coordinate 506,022 of VZQC01003810.1, read as the reverse complement.
TAGACTGCTAAACTGAGCACCAAGAAATACCTGTTATTAGGCTTTTATAAATAATCTTTAATTTATAGAACATTTAAATTTTTATTATTTGGGGGGGCACTGCCAAAGTGTGCATGTAGAATTCAGAGGACAACTTTGTAAAGTTGGTTTTCTCCTTCCCCCTTTAAGAGGTTTAGAGGGTTGGAACTCTGGGCATCAGGCTTGCGTCATCAGGTGGCAAGTGTCTTTATTCACCGAGCCTATCTAGCCCACCCCATTTATAAACATAATCAGATAATACCATTTTTCTTCAAGTATTATCTCCTATAAACATTCTTTTAAACTGAGACCTTTCACAATAAGCTTAACCATTATGGTTTTGTTTTTACTTTTCCCTATGTCCATTTTGAAACACTCCTATTTTAGAACAAAATACCATCTACAAGCTGGGTGTAGTGGTGCACACCTTTAATCCTAGCAGTTGGGAGGCAGAGGCAGGCAGATCTCTGTGAGTTCAAGGTCAGCCTGGTCTACAGAGTAAGTTCCAGGACAGCCAGAGCTACAGGGAGACCCTGTCTCAAAAAGACCCCCCCCAAAAAATACCATCTACAGTCCTTTCTAATCTGAAAGCATTTTATTTCTCTTTAATCTTCTTTACAAAAATATTGGTATATATCTCTTTTCTAATTCACTTTCTGCTATATTTCTTTACAAATTAATTTTTATTTATATTTGTGCATGCATGTTTCACCTGCAGTATTTAAGTCACTCATGCCATTCAATGCCTGCAGAAACTAGAAGAGGGCATCTGATCCCTTGAAACTAGAGTTATAGTTTTTATATGTCATATGGCTGCTGGGAAACAAACTCAGGTCCTCAGCAAGAACACCCAGTGCTCTTAAATTGCTGAGCCATCCCTTCAGTCCCAAAACATTTCAATTTAACAAAACAATTTCATATTTTAATGAAATATAAAATTTGTGTCTAAAACAGGCAAAACATGTTATAGTCATGGAGACTTTTTTTTCTCACCTAAAATTTAAATTAAGGAATATTTGTTAGCAATTTAAGTCCCATAACTACAGGCACTTAGAAACTGCTTTTATTTAAAAAAGATGTATTGGGACTCCTTTTCTTTCAATTGCTATGACAAAACACTGACCAAAAACAGCTTGGGGAGGAAAGAGTTTATTTGGCTTACATCTTCTGGGCCACAGTTCATCACTGTGGGAGCCCAAGGTAGGAATTCAGCAGGAACCTAGAGGAAGAAGCTGAAGCACAGGCCATGGAGGACCACTGCTTACTGGCTTGTTCCCCTGACCCACACTCAACTTACTTTCTTATACAAAACAGGCCCACCTGCCCAGAGGTGGGCACCACCGAAGTGGGCTGGGCCCTCCCACATCACTCAACAATCATGAAACTGCCCCACAGACAATGGAGTCAATTCCCAATTGAGGCTCCCTCTACAGAGGTATGTCAAGTAGACAATTAAAGCTATCCAGCACAGGGCTAGAGAGATGGCTCAGCAGTTAAGGGCACTGGCTGCTCTTCCAGAGGACCCAGGTTCAATTCACAGCACCCATATGGTGGCTGAGAATCTGTACAACTCCAGTCCAGGGGATCTGATGCCCTCTTCTCCTAGGACATTGCATAGCACAGGTGCATTGCTGTACATGCAGACAATACACTCACACACATAAAAACCATTTATTTTTTTATTTGGGCTCATGATGCCCATTGCGCATCTTTAGGTAAGCATGTTGGAATAACAAGCTAGCACCCCAGATGAATTATACATTAGCATATGATTGTACCCTGGTGCAGGAGTAATCAACTCGTAAGGGCCAGTCTATCCCTTCCATCAATAGGGGCTTCTTGGACACTTGTATATAAACAGAATTGAGGCAAGGATCAATAAAGTAACACTCAAATCAGAACTGTTCAATTATGTATACCTCTTGTTTTCTTTTCTCTGTTTAAACTTAAGGTTCATGTTAAGATCCCCTATTTATTGCCTCAACCTGGCCAACACTGATTAAGTCCCTCACCATTATTCTGTCTCTATAACTGTCATGTTGAGACAGCTGATCAAGTCTGTTTGGGGCTGTGAGAGTTAGTTTTTTCACCACTTTAAAATTCTAGTTTTAGTATGAATTAGAAATAATTTGGAGTAATTGAACAATTTCCATTCACAGGACTACTTCTTATGAGCCAGTTTGGTATATGTAAATATAAAAACATAGCATTTGTAGATAATACATATATATATATATATATATATATATATAATCACACATAGACAGATTAAAGTAAAACAAAGACTTTTTATGACTGTTTAGGTTTATCAATTGTCAATTTGTTTGTTTCTAGACTGAATTTCCTTATAGTTACCGCTGGCCTGGACCTCAATATGTAGGCCAGGCTGGCCTTGATCTCAAAGAGATCTTCCTGATTTTGCCTCCTGAGTGCTTGGACTAATGGTATGCACTGCCATGCCCAGATCAATTGTCAATTTTTTATTTTTTTATTTTTATTTTTTGTCTTTTTGAGACAGGGCTTCCCTGTAGCCCCAGCTGTCCTGGAACTCACTCTGTAGACCAGGCTGGCCTTGAACTCACAAAGATCCGCCTGCCTCTGCCTCCCGAGTGCTGGGATTAAAGGTGTGCGACACCACTCCCAGCTAATTGTCAATTTTAAATTAGACTGTTGATTCGATTATTTATTCCACAGCACTAAGCAATCCTTAATCCCAAATCTTCACTTTTAAATTTAAAGGTATGGGGCTGGAGAGATGGCCTAGTGGTTGAGAGCGCCAACTGCTCTTGCAGAGGACCCGGTTCGATCCCCAGCACCCACATGGCTGCTGAGAACTGTCTTTATCTCCAGTTCCAGGGGAATCTGACATCCTCTTCTGACCTCCACAGCATTGCACAACACAGGTGCACCAACCTACATGCAGACAGTACTTCATACATATAAAAATAAATAAAATTAAAAAAAAAGAAATATTGGCAGCTGATTACTGTTGGGTGAGGAAGAACTGGCTGTCTTAAAGCAAGAGACTCTGGCTAGGCTGACTAGAGCTCAGTAGATGAGCTTGCACTGAGGAATGGCCAGGGAGACTAATTTGGCACAATAGGCCTTAATCCAAATGTGTGAATTTCAGTGGGGGCAGAGGCTGTTGGAAGGTGCCAGTGGAGAAGGGGGTACAAAGGTGATTAACACTGACTGAGATGTTATGTATGAAATACATGAAAATTTAATAAAAAGTTTATGTAGAAAAATGGAGAACAAGAGGTATATGTAATTGAACTATCATAGTCAGGATGTTACCTGGTTATTCGTGTCTCAATCCCATACTACGAGATGGTCCGAAGACGCTCCTATTGCTTGAGGGATGGACTGGCTCTCAGATGGCTGCAACCTCACCTCCATGTATAACTGTGATGTCAGTAAGTCATTAAAACTTAAGCCAGAATCTGACACAGAATTATTTTGGGTCTGTAAATCTTGGACATGCTTCTCCAGTTGCCTGGCATATGTGCACAGCTGTTTAATAATGCTACATGTCCCCCTGGTGTATCTGTCAGATATTAACCATCAGGTTTTATAAGACAGATGTCTCTACTATCTTAACTTTGGATCTAAGATTGAGATCTTTGGGGCTATAAAAATGCTAGCAGTTACATATAGAAGCCCCAGTCCCGTCACATCCATAGCCAAGAGCAGAGAGAAACAAATGCACCATGCTGTCTGCACATTTTTATCTTGCTTCCTTTTGTCTTATACATAACACAGGGCCTAGGCTAGGGAATGGTGCTAACCACAGTGAACTGAGTCAATAAAAATGACTAAGAGACTTAATGATTCATGCCATCTAGGAAGAAAAGTCCTAACTACTCTAGACCCTTGTGCCTTGCAGGGGAAAGAACTATAAATCCACAATCCAAAAAAGTCCTAAGGGTCTGTCTGCTTAGTCTCCATAATAGCCCAGAGGTTATACTATGCTACTGCGTTTCCTTAATTGAATAAAAAAATGACACATTTGCAAAGAAACAATTAGATTTTACTCAAATGCTTGTTTGTAAGAATATAAAAATCTGATTTTAGCTGGGGATAGTGGTGCATGCTTTTAATCCCAGCACTTGGGAGGCAGGGGCAGGTGGATCTCTGTGAGTTCAAGGCCAGCCTGGTCTACATAGTGAGCTCCAGGCCAGCTGGGACTCAAGGGAGACCCTGTCTCAAAAAGACAAAAAACAAACAAACAAACAAACTTCTGATTTTGATGATACCCTCTCAAGGTACATATAGTCTATTCCATCTATATTGAAAGAATTCATTAAGTTATTCTCTAGAATAAAATCTGTCTTGAGTCTTTTCAATCTCAAGAACAACCTTAAGATAATTTACTTGGCAGGCGTAATAATAGAGAAGGTGCCAGAAGATCCAAAACAAGTGGCTGCGGCCGTCACCGGGGTGTCTAAGGACGCCGGAATCCGGCCCCAGTTCTGAGCTTGGTCCGCACCCCTCTCCCCTGGGAATGGCGTTGTCCGGGCCGACCCCGGCCCGAGCTGGGAGGAGGAGGAGTGTTGGGATTACTAGGGCATGCTGTCGCTTCACCGTATGTTCGAGGTGGTGGGCGGGCAGCTGACCGAGTGCGAACTGGAACTCCTGGCCTTCCTGCTGGACGAGGCCCCCGGCGCCCCCGGAGGCCTGGCCGGCGCCCGCAGTGGTCTGGAGCTGCTCCTGGAGCTGGAATGCCGGGGGCAGTGCGACGAGAGCCACCTGCCGGCCAGTGTCCCCTGAGCGCTACAGTTATGGTAATTCCAGCTCTTCTTCCAAAAGGACAGAGGGCAGTTGGCGGCGGCCGCAGTCGAGCAGTTCTTCAGATTCTCAGCAGTCAGTGGGAGGGGGGCTCTGCTCCGTCTCCAGGCTCCCCTCCAGCCAAGCGGCAGCGTCAGAGTCAGGGCCGCCCTAGTGATGCCAGACGGCGACGAAGAGGGGGCCCAGCAGCTTCACTACAGCGGCAGCAGCCACCGCCAGACAGGCCCTCATCGGAAGATAAAGTGACCTGCGACATTCGCTCAGGGTTCGAGCAGAGTACTGTGAGCATGGGCCAGCCTTGGAGCAGGACGTAGCCTCGCGGAGACCCCAGGCACTGGCCCGGCAGCTGGACGTGTTTGGACAAGCCACTGCTGTGCNACAGCACTAAGCAATCCTTAATCCCAAATCTTCACTTTTAAATTTAAAGGTATGGGGCTGGAGAGATGGCCTAGTGGTTGAGAGCGCCAACTGCTCTTGCAGAGGACCCGGTTCGATCCCCAGCACCCACATGGCTGCTGAGAACTGTCTTTATCTCCAGTTCCAGGGGAATCTGACATCCTCTTCTGACCTCCACGGCATTGCACAACACAGGTGCACCAACCTACATGCAGACAGTACTTCATACATATAAAAATAAATAAAATTAAAAAAAATTTTGGCAGCTGATTACTGTTGGGTGAGGAAGAACTGGCTGTCTTAAAGCAAGAGACCCTGGAAAGGCTGACTAGAGCTCAGTGGATGAGCTTGCACTGAGGAATGGCCAGGGAGACTAATTTGGCACAATAAGCCTTAATACAAATGTATGAATTTCAGTGGGAGCAGAGGCTGTTGGAAGGTGCCAGTAGAGAAGGGGGTACAAAGGTGATTAAGACTGACTGAGATGTTATGTATGAAATACATGAAAATTTAATAAAAAGTTTATGTAAAAAAATGGAGAACAAGAGATATATGTAATTGAACTGTCTTAGTCAGGATGTTACCTGGTTATTCGTGTCTCAATCCCATACTACGAGATGGTCCGAAGACGCTCCTATTGCTTGAGGGATGGACTGGCTCTCAGATGGCTGCAACCTCACCTCCATGTATAACTGTGATGTCAGTAAGTCATTAAAACTTAAGCCAGAATCTGACACAGAATTATTTTGGGTCTGTAAATCTTGGACATGCTTCTCCAGTTGCCTGGCATATGTGCACAGCTGTTTAATAATGCTACATGTCTGTCAGATATTAACCATCAGGTTTTATAAGACAGATGTCTCTACTATCTTAACTTTGGATCTAAGATTGAGATCTTCGGGGCTATAAAAATGCTAGCAGTTACATATAGAAGCCCCAGTCCCGTCACATCCATAGCCAAGAGCAGAGAGAAACAAATGCACCATGCTGTCTGCACATTTTTACCTTGCTTCCTTCTGTCTTATATATAACACAGGGCCTAGGCTAGGGAATGGTGCTGACTGCAGTGAACTGAGTCAATAAAAATGACTAAGAGACTCAATGATTCATGCCATCCAGGAAGAAAAGTCCTAACTACTCTAGACCCTTGTGCCTTGTAGGGGAAAGAACTATAAATCCACAATCCAAAAAAGTCCTAAGGGTCTGTCTGCTTAGTCTCCATAATAGCCCAGAGGTTATACTATGCTACTGCTTTTCCTTAATTGAATAAAAAAATGACAATTCTTTGCAAAGAAACAATTAGATTTTACTCAAATGCTTGTTTGTAAGGATATAAAAATCTTCTGATTTTAGCTGGGCATGGTGGTGCATGCCTTTAATCCCAGCACTTGGGAGGCAGGGGCAGGCAGATCTCTGTGAGTTCAAGGCTGGCCTGGTCTACATAGTGAGCTCCAGGCCAGCTGGGACTCAAGGGAGACCCTGTCTCAAAAAGACAAAAAACAAACAAACAAATCTTCCATCTTCTGATTTTGATGATACCCTCTCAAGGTACATATAGTCTATTCCATCTATATTGAAAGAATTCATTAAGTTATTCTCTAGAATAAAATCTGTCTTGAGTCTTTTCAATCTCAAGAACAACCTTAAGATAATTTACTTGGCAGGCGTAATAATAGAGAAGGTGCCAGAAGATCCAAAACAAGTGGCTGAGGCCGTCACCGGGGTGTCTAAGGACGCCGGAATCCGGCCCCAGTTCTGAGCTTGGTCCGCACCCCTCTCCCCTGGGAATGGCGTTGTCCGGGCCGACCCCGGCCCGAGCTGGGAGGAGGAGGAGTGTTGGGATTACTAGGGCATGCTGTCGCTTCACCGTATGTTCGAGGTGGTGGGCGGGCAGCTGACCGAGTGCGAACTGGAACTCCTGGCCTTCCTGCTGGACGAGGCCCCCGGCGCTCCCGGAGGCCTGGCCGGCGCCCGCAGTGGCCTGGAGCTGCTCCTGGAGCTGGAATGCCGGGGGCAGTGCGACGAGAGCCACCTGCGGCTGCTGAGCCAACTCCCGCGCGTACTGGCCCGCCATGACCTGCTGCCACATCTGGCGCGCAAGAGGCGCCGGCCAGTGTCCCCTGAGCGTTACAGTTATGGTAATTCCAGCTCTTCTTCCAAAAGGACAGAGGGCAGTTGGCGGCGGCCACAGTCGAGCAGTTCTTCAGATTCTCAGCAGTCAGTGGGAGGTGGGCTCTGCTCCGTCTCCAGGCTCCCCTCCAACCAAGAGGCAGCGTCAGAGTCGGGGCCGCCCTAGTGGTGCCAGAGGGCGACGAAGAGGGGGCCCAGCAGCTTCACTACAGCAGCAGCAGCCACCGCCAGACAGGCCCTCATCGGAAGATAAAGTGACCTGCGACATTCGCTCAGGGTTCGAGCAGAGTACTGTGAGCATGGGCCAGCCTTGGAGCAGGACGTAGCCTCGCGGAGACCCCAGGCACTGGCCCGGCAGCTGGACGTGTTTGGACAAGCCACTGCTGTGAGAGATCGAGGGACCTGGGTTCTGTGCTGTGCGACATCAAATTCTCAGAGCTCTGCTACCTCGATGCCTTCTGGGGTGACTACCTGAGTGACGCCTGACTGAGCCCCTATGTGAGGCCGAGGGCCGGGAGGCTGTCCGCCTGCTGGCCAGTGTGGACGAGGCTATGAGGCTGGCCGGCACCGCCTGTTGCTCATGGACAAAGGGGGGCAGCGTGGGACTGAGGCCTCCTAATCGTGGATCTGGCAGACTGACCCCACTTCTCAGTCTAGGTCACCCTCTTCCCTGGAAGAAAGACATCGTCTTTGCCCCACAGGACCGTCACTTCAGCAGCTCTGAGGACTGGGACAGGACGCAGCCCCACAGCCTTTCCTACACGATGTGAGCTTTGAGGCTTACACCACTTGCAGCTCAGTTTCCTTCCCAAATCCCCACCCCGGGTGGGTTTCCTCAGCCTTGGGGGCCCGGGCTTGCAGACCCCCAAGCGGGAGGTGTAGCCACACTCACCAAAGCCCCTGCACATCATGTCTCTCCCCATGGGCTGACACCGGCTGGTCCCACACACTTTTAGCCCAAGGGCTTCTCTCTCAGGATCTCAGATTTTACTGTCCTCATCTGGGCCTTGGCCACACAGTGGGCCCTGGGACCATGGGGCTTGCTCGCCTTGCCCACATCTAACTAGCCAGGGCTCTGCCTGGTGTCTCCGCAGACATCCAGCTCTCGCCATGTTTCCCCTGCTCCCTAGAGCTAGCTACAGACTTGCCCGCAGACCCCTAACCCACCCAGTGTGTCACACGCGGGCTTTGTGGCTGCGTCAGTTCAAGGTCAGCTGTTGTCTGTTGGGCTAGGACCAGAACTAGACACCACCTCGTGAACGGAAGGCAAAGACTGGGGGCTGATGGAAAACAATTCTACAATAAAAGTGCCCTGGAAGGGGCTAGGTGGGCAAAAAAAAAAAAAAAAGAAAAAACAAAAAAGATATTTTACTTAACTCTGTGACCTGTTAAAAAACTTAAAAAGGTCTCTAAACAAACACCTTAATTACAAAGTTCCATGACTAAATCAATCAGTAGTTGTAAACTTTGTTTTTGCTTGCTTCATTTTTTTATATTTATTTTATTTTATTTTTAAATTAATTTATTTTTTTCTGTATGTGTGTGAATGTACTGTCTGCATGTAGGTTGGTGCACCCGTGTCGTGCAATGCCTTGGAGTTCAGAAGAGGGTGTCAGATTCCCCTGGAACTGGAGTTCTCCTGGAATTGGAGTTTCAGATGGTTCTCAGCCACCATGTGGGTGCTGGGGATCGAATCCGGGTCCTCTGTAAGAGCGGTCAGTGCTCTTAACCACTAGACCATCTCTCCAGTATTTATTTTATGTGTATGAATGTACTGTCTGCTTGTAGGTTTGTGCACCCGTGTCGTGCAATGCTACGGAGGTCAGAAGAGGGCGTCGGAGTCCCCTGGAGCTGGAGTTCTCCTGGAATTGGAGTTATGGATGGTTCTCAGCCGCCATGTGGGTACTGGGGATCGAACCCAGGTCCTCTGCAAGAGCAGTCAGCGCTCTTAACCGCTAGGCCATCTCTCTGGCCCATGCTTCATTTTTTTTTTTTATGGACACTTGTGATGGTTAGTTTTAAATGTCAACTTGCCAGAACAAACAATCACCTGATAAGAATCTCAATTGAGAAATGATCTAGATCAGCTTGGTCTATGGGCCTGTCTCTGGGAGACTGACTTGTTCATTAATTCAGTGTACTGTGGGCACACCATTCTCTAGCCTAGGCCCTGTGGTATTTAAGACAGGAGGAAGCAGATAGCATGGCACATTTGTTTCTCTGTGGTGTTGACTGTGGCTATGACATGACTAGCTGCTAGAGTTCCTTCCTTGGCTTCCCCTCAGTGATCGATGGTAACCTGGAATTGTAAGCCAAATAAACCCTTTCATCTCCTATTGCTTTTGGTCAGGACATTTTATTACAGGAACAGAAATGAAACAAGAAGAGAACTTGGTACTAGAGAAGCAGGATTGTTGCTATGATGGAACTGAAATGTGGTTATCAGATACCTCATGATTTAAAAGGCCCTATTTTTGGTGCTAACTTTAGGTATAACAATCTGCTATGTGCTTTATTGTTGATAATATGGTTTGATGACTCAAGTAATGATATTTTCTCTTATAGACTCCCATTGAATGATGACTCTCCAACATGCCAAGTTAAGATCTTCCCATGCATTCCTTAGACCAGACAGGCTGAGACTTTTGATCTCTGGATAGGTAGGGTCTATGACATCCCTGTTCAGCATGGAAGATATTACAGAAAATAGATCTTCAGCCTTCAATATTTTTTGATTATAGATGTTTAGTATTTTTATTACATTTTATTTTTGTGTATGTCTGTGTTGTGTGTGTGTGTGTGTTTCATGCATGCCATGAGATATGTGTGGACATCAAAGGACAGCTTTCAGAAGCTAGTTCTTTCCTTCCATTATGTGAGTCCTTGGGATCAAGCTCATGTTATTAGTTTTGGCAGCAGGCACTTTTACCTGTGGAGCAAGCCTTTAACAACTCAAGATTAAGGGATCAAAATCTCAGAGGGAGAAAGATAGGGAAAATTAAGGGACCATGGGAAGAGAGCCCCTCACCCTAGAGTTTGACTGAGGCATTTCACCAGGTGAGAATCAAGAAATCCAACACAGGGGTTGGAGAGTTGACTCAGTGGTTAAGAGAACTGGCTGCTCTTGTGGAGGACCTGGGTTTGATTCCCAGCACCCACCTGGTGGCTAACTATCCTTAATTCTAGTTTCGGGGTATCCAATGCCCTCTTCTGTCCTCCATGGGCATTGCATGACACAGGTATGCTTATATACATGCAGGCAATAATTCATACACATAAAATAAAAAAAATTTTAAATCCTATACAATTAACACTTGGGATGAAGGCTGTTGACATACAAGCAATATTTCTTTTATATGGAGATATTTTCAAATAAGGATGTTAAAATAGTAATTAATCAGCCTATATAGTCTTTTTCTTTCTCAGGTATATGGTGTCAGTCTGCAGGTTTTTAGGAATCTCGCCAGAAACCTCATTTATAGTAACAGACATGTCTTCACCCCTTGTACAACTCTATAGCCCATGGTTTCCCTCTTAGGACTGCTTTTAAAGTGTCCCAGAGGTTTCATTGTGTTTTTTTTTTTTTTTTTTTAATACTTTTATTCTTTCTTAATTTCTCTCGTGTGCCATTTTTATTCAGGAATGTGTTGTTAATCTCCATGAGTACCATGTAGTTACTAGGGCTTTTCCTAGTATTTTATTAAGCTTTATTGCATTGTGGTATGATAATGCATGGAATTATTTCAATTTTTTTGTATTTGTTGAGGTATGTTTTTGGTCCCAGTATGTGGTCATATTGGAGAATTTCCATGGGGGTACTGAATGGAAAGTATAATCTTTTGGTACTGGGTAGACTGAGAATATTGGTAATATCTGTTAGGTCCATTTGGTGTATTATACTGTTCAGTTCAGATGTCTCTCTGTTTAGTCTTTGTCTGATTGACTTGTCTAATGGACACAGTGGGGTATTGAAGTCCTCTACTAAAAGTGTGTTGGGATTAATCTGTGACTTAAAAGTACTATAGTATTGTGTTTATGAAGCTCAGTGCACCAAAGTTTTCTGTGTATATATTTATGATTGTAATATCTTCTTGGTTAATTGTTCCTTTGATAAGAATGAAGTGACCCTCTTTATCTCTTCTGATAAGTTTTAGTTTGAAGTCTATTTTGTTCAATATTAGAATAGCAACTCCTGCTTGCTTCTTAGTGCCATTTGCTTGGAATATTTTGTCCACCCTTTTACCTTAAGATAGTGTCTTGTCCTTTAAGGTAAGATGGGTTTCTTGCAGACAACAAAAAGTGGATTTGTTTCTTTCTTTTTTTTTTTTTTTTTTGCGGTTTTTTCTTTTTTTTTTTTTTTTATGGTTTCTTGTCTTAAGATGGGTTTGTTTTCAATCCTTTCTACCATGTGCTCTTGATTGGGGAGTTCAGTCCATTGATATTTAAAGTTATTATTGAGAGATGTGTGTTGGTTCCCATCACTTTTGTTTCTGTTTGCAATCTTGGTCTAGCTTAGTATTTCCACAGTTATACCTTCATTTAACTTCTTTCTGTTGATGCTCAGATATCGACATTTCTTTTTCCTGCTCTTTGTATTGCTTTGAGTATTCTCTGATGGGCTGGGTTTTCTGGACATGAATTCTTTCAGCCTATTTATGCCATGGAAATTTTTCTTTCTCATTGAACTGTAATAGACATTTTTGCTGGGTAAAGTATTCTGGGTTGGCAGCTGGTCATGGTGGCACATGCCTTTAATCCATACGTCCTTGGAGGCAGAGGCAGGTGGATCTTTGTGAGTTCAAGCCAGCCTGGTCTACAGAGTGAGTTCCAGGACAGCTGGGGCTACAGGGAGACCCTGTCTTGAAAAGACCAAAAAAAAAAAAAAAGTATTCTGGGTTGGCATCTATAGCCATTTAGATCTGGGGATACTTTGGTCCAGTCTCTTCTGGCTTTCTATTTTGCATGGAAAAGTCAGCTGTAATTCTGATGGGTTTGTCTTTATATGTGGCTTGTTTTGCTTTTGTAGTTTTCAGTATTCTCTCTTTGTTTTTGAACATCTAGTGTTTTTACTATGATATGGTGTTGGGAATTTCTTTTCTCATCCTGTCTATATGGCATTGTATGTGCTTCTTGTATTTGTATGAGTATGTCTTTCTTTAATTTGGGGAAATTTTCTTCTACAAATCTTTGAAGATCATCAATACAATTCCTGGGATTCTCTCTTCCTCTATACCTATGATGCATATGTTTGGTCTTTTCATATGTGTTCCACATTTCCTGAATATTCCTTCTGTGTTTTAAAATTTTTTTGTAGTCTTTGCTTGAGTGGTCCAATTCTTTTTTGTTTTTTTTTTTTTTTTTTTTTTTATATTCATTTTTTTTTTTTTTTGTTCTTTTTGAGACAGAGGTCTCCCTGTAGCTCTGGCTGTCGTGGAACTCATTATGTAGACCCAGGCTGGCCTTTTGAATTCACAAAGATCCACCTGCCTCTGCCTCCCAAGTGCTAGGATTAAAGGCGTGCGCCACCACACCCGGCTCTTTCTACTTCATTCTTTTAATGAGTTTTCACCTGTCCTTTCCAGATGGTTTATTTAGTGTTCCATTTTCTTTTACATTTCAGCCTGAGTTTTCTTCAGTATTTCTATCTCTTTTGTGAATTCAATCAGAAGTTTATTCCTATCTTCTTTTAGATCTTTGATTTGTTTGTGTGTTCTCTAAATTCCTTGAATTCTTCGATCATGTTTATGATAGTTCTCTTAAATTCTGTGTCCTAGGTTACATCTATGGGGTTCTCACTGTAGAACTCTTCTACAGGCGGTATTTAGTGGTGACGTGTTATTTGGGGTTTTAATTTTACTGTTTTTTCATTGTGATTTTGGCACATGGATTTCTTTTGTTGTTTGTGATTCTGCTATGAAACTTGTGTCCCTTTGTCGAATTGAATACTGACTTTGCTTATATTCTTGATGTGCCTTTGTTTTCTTATTAGGTATGAAAGGGTGATTGATCTAGGCTTCAGGTTTTCACTTCTGATTTTGTCTTAGAGGGACTAGCTAATTCTCACCCAGCTAGTCAGGAGCTCCTCCAGAGACCCAATTTGAGTATCAATCAGGCAAGCCTGACCCCATGGGACCCCTACACCATGTGGAGGCTGGCTGCAGGCTCTCTGGGTGGGCTAGAGATGTCTGGATTTGGGTCCATCACTGGGGAAATCAAAGCAACAGGAGCTTCAAGCAGCTGGTCACATTGCATCCACACTGGGAAGGAAAGAGTGATGAAGGTATGCTGCTGCTCAGATCTCCTTCTCCCTTTATACAGTCCAAGACCCCAATTAGGGAATGATGTTGCCCACAGTGAATGGATCTTTCAAAATCAATGTAATCAAGATAACCCCCATAGGTATGCCCAGAGGTTCCTTTCACAGGTGATTTTAGATCCTGTCACATTGACAATTAACATTAACCACTACACAATACAATCTTTCTTCTCAATCTGGGGTCAACTTGATGCAAGTGGCTGGTGCCAAACACATTTTTTTTTTCTTCTGACTCAGCTTGCCAAAGGTGTTACTGAAATTTTTAGGACAAAAGCCTGAGTCAGGTCCACTAGCTCTACCAGGCTAAGCTGTCCACCTGTCCTAATACACTAATTAAAGAGATGAGTAATGGTGAAAAGCAAAGAAATTTATTCAATGTGGCCAGAGGACAGATGAAGGGCTCTAGTGACCCTAAGTATGTCTTCTGAGGTTTAACATGAGCTTTAGATTTAAATAAAGAATTGTCGGGGCTGGAGAGATGGCCTAGTGGTTAAGAGCACTGACTGCTCTTGCAGAGGACCCGGGTTCGATCCCCAGCACCCACATGGCAGCAGAGAACCGTCTTTGACTCCCATTCCAGAGGAATCTGACACCCTCTTCTGACCTCCGTGGCATTGCACGACACGGGTGCACAGACCTGCATGCAGACAGTACACTCATACACATACAAGAATAAATAAAAAATTTAAAAAATTAAAAATAAAGAATTGTGGCAAGAAGAAGTATTCATAATTAACCATACTTCTGATTTAGGTGTGGGCTCACTGATCATTGCCTTAGCAAGGTGGTGTGAAGAAGTCCTTATTGTCTGAGGAACAAAGTGGTTCTTAGGTGATGATTACTGCTCCAAAGTTCAGCCTCACCCTGATAGATGAGGGATGGGGGTTTCTATCCTGTGAGCTTTGACTGTTCTTTGGAAATCCAAGGCAACTCAAGAGGAAAGGTTAAGGACAATGATTTATCTCTGTGCCTTCAGCCTTGAAAAGGGATGACATTGGTTAGACAGCTATTCTTTGAATGATCATGTTGACTACAGAGGTTAAGTAGGTGACCCAAAGTAAAGCAGACACAAAATAAAGGCAGAGGAATCTATGTTTTTAAAATTTTTATTTATTTCTGTATGTGTATGTATGTACTGTCTGGATGCAAGTTTGTGCACCCGTGTCGTGCAATGCCGCAGAGGTCAGAAGAGGGTCGCGGATTCCCCTGGAACTGGAGTTCTCCTGGAATTGCAGTTTCAGACAGTTCTCGGCCTCCATGTGGGTGCTGGGGATCGAACCCGGGTCCTCTGTAAGAGCGGTCGGCGCTCTTAACCGCTAGGCCATCTCTCCAGCCCCCGACTGCTCTTGCAGAGGACCCAGGTTCGATTCCCAGCATCCACATGGCAGCTAAGAACCATCTTTAACTCCAGTTCCAGGGGAATCTGACACCCTGTTCTGACCTCCACAGCATTGCTCAACAAGTGTGCACAAATCTACATGCAGACAGTACACTCATACACATAAAATAATAAATAAATAAGTTAAAACAAACAAAAAACCAAAACTTAGCAGGAGCAGGAGCTGTGCAAGGAGGGATAAATCTGTAAAAAGAACCATTTCCCTCCTGTACACTCTCCAGGCTCTGGGAACATGTATGTATGTACAGCAAAGGATTCCGTTGTTTCCCTCGGATACAGAATTTTCTCTTGCACCTTATTCTAACACCTGTGTCCTTTACAGGAATAATTTCCTCTTGAACGCCTACTGGCTGCTGAGAAAATGGCCATCCGTGTTGATCTGGAAACTGACCTTCCTGGGTTGGTTCTCGATGTGGGAACGATCACGCTTGGAAAGAGGAGCAGAGAGGAAATGAACAGCTGTGGCCTCAAAAGACAGGAGACTCGACGTGTCTCCCGAGCTCTGTGCGCGCTGCTGAACTGTGGAGGGGGGTGATAAGGGCTGAGATTGAAAATCAACAACACAGTCTGTGCAGAGATGGACTAGGACTGGATTTGGAACAATCTTTTACTAATATTTTGCCATTTGTTCAGACACGCCTAGACTTAGTGGGGAAAGAAGGCTGCTTGTATGTTTTTGTGAAATCGTGGGGTCTGGAGATCCTTGAGCTGCTGACTGTCACACTGAAAACCAACCTGTACATAAGAAGCATGTCGTCCTCAGTTGCGCTCCATGCTGCTGAAGCATGGGAGTTCCTCACAGAGCTGAAGGGAACTGGAAGGAGGAGAGATCTGAGAGCAGAACCGCCTGCACGGGGAGCCCGCACTGGTCAGGTGGAGGACTTGGCTGCTGAGTTCTTTCACAGGACAAAACTTCCCTACAAGGGGGATTTCCTCTTCTGTAGATCCACGTGCGTGGAGGTTAGGATGGTCTCAATCTGTTGAAATGCCTTAAAAAGATTATCTCTCCAAGTGTCTCTGCACTTGTAAACACGGATGGGGGATATTTGTTCTTTGGTTTGGATGTAAAGAAACAGATCATCTGTTTTGAAGCAGAGGACAGTGTTCATGTGCATCTAGAGAGTGAGATAGAAAAGTGCATCCAGCAGCTGCCTATCTATCACTTCTGTGAGGAGAAGGAGAAGATACAGTACTCGTGCAAATTCAAGTCCCCCACCCAGGAGATGTTTGTTCATACGTCTGTGCACTCTGAGTAAAGAGATTCTGCTGTGCAGTGTTTGCTAAAGAGCCCAATTCCTGGCACGTGGAAAACAACTGTGTGAAGCCCTTTACTCTAGAGAACTGGGTCAAGCCCTTGATGAATATCAAGGCAGGTTCAGGAAGGGGACTTAGGAATTAGGGTACATTTAGCTGGGGTGATTAGGCTTCTTTTTGGGATTGGGGGCAAAAGTCCTCCAATGTCAACACCAATTTAGTAACCTCTGCTGCACATAATCAGCAGTTGACTGCCTTTTGTGTTCTTCTGCCCACTTAGAAGACTCCATACTGCAAACATATCAGCTACTTCCGGTAGCCCTATGTGTTAGTTGGGGTTCTGTCTTGATGGCAGTACCTGAGATCATCAAGTTAGAAACCACAAGTGGTTATGGAGAGCAGCTGAAGCTTGGCGCTGTGAGAGGCCAGGAGGGGCCATCGGTGGAGGCACAGCCTCAGTTGCAGCAGGGACACCAGGATGTGGGGGGTGACCTGCAAGGACAGCAGCAGGAAGGGCACAGAGCTCTTGTCTGAGACTCCTAGACAAGCTGGGTGGCAGAGCCAGAGAAGTGGGGCTAACTTGGCCCTTTGGAGCCCAGAAGACCATTAGAGGCCCAGACACTGAACTTCAGAGTTGGAGCTGCACTTCTGGAGTTCAGTTTGGGTTTCCCTTGAGTCTGCCTGCTTCTTCCCTTTTGAAATCAGGTGGCATGTAACTCATTTTTGGGTTTAAATGCGGCCCACAGTTAGTAGACTTTGCCCTTTCATAGAGGCATTGAAAATTTTGAAGTACTGGAATTTTCAAAGGACTGTGGGACTTTTCAAAGTTGGACTGTATTTTATGCTGTGATATTAGAGAGTTCTTAGCAAGAAATGAAAAAGGTCTGGCTATGGTTTATGTTTGTGCGCCAGGACGACAAGGGGTCAGTGGTGCTGGAGCTTTTGTCAATCTGACACAAGTAGATTTACCTTCAAAGAAGGAACATCGACTGAAGGATTTCCCAGATCAGATTGGCCCATGGCCATGTCTGGCATTTTCTTAATTCTAGTTGATGGGGGAAGGCCCAGCCCACTGGGGGTAGTGCCAGCCCAAGGCAGGGAGGCCTGAGCCATGTAAGAAAGGAAGCTGAGCCAGCCAGAGGAAGCAGCCAGTAGGCAGTGCTCCTCCGTGGTCTGTGCTGCACGCCTCTCTCCAGGTTCCTCCTCGCGTCCCCTTCCTGACTTCCCTCAATGACAGACAATGAATGGTAAGAAATGAAAAACCATTTACTTCCCAGGACTTTTTGGCCAGTGTTTCTTCACAGCAACAGAGAGGCAAACTGGGACAGTGTCTTTTTCCTCTGAATTATTTCCTTAATATGATGATCTCCATTTGTTTTCCAGCAAATGACATTATTGTATTCTTCTTCATAGCTGAATAAAATTCCGTTGTATCTGTGTGTGTTTCTAGGCTGATTCTATGGCTTTGCTGTTGTGAATAGTGCTGTGATAAATAAACATGGTTGTGCAGAGATCTCTGCAGTATGTGGATTTCTTTGGGTGGTATGGTCAGATGATAGTATTTCATTTTATTATTTTATTTTATTTTATTATTTTATTCATGAGTCCCAGCACCCACATGGAGGCTAACAACTGTTCATATCTCATATTCGAGGGCATCTGATGCCCTCTTGTGACCTCCATGGGTATTGCATGAAATGGGTACAATTACATTCATACAGGCAATGCCCTCCTACACATAAAATTAAAATAATAATTTTTTGATAGTTCCATTTTAAGTCTCTTGAGGAACCCCTATATTGATTTCCAGAGTGGCTGGATCAATTTACATTCCCATCAGCAGTGTATAAGGGTCTCCTTCCCCCCATGCCCTCTCCAGCATTTGTTCTTTATTTTCTTGATAGCCATTCTGACTTGAGTGAGGTAAAATCTTGTACTTTTCTTTTCCCTAATAGCTAAGGATACTGAACAATTTTTCACGTATTTATTGGGAATCTGTACTTCAGCTTTTTTGAGAACTGTCATCTGTTCATTTCATCAGCATGTTTATTGAGCAGGTCATTTGGATTTCATTTGTTTGTTTGTTTGTTTGTTTGTTTGTTTGTTGGGGTTGGAGGGCATTTTAAGCTCTTTACATGTTCCAGGTGTGATCCTCTTCCAGGTGGATAGCTAGCCAAAATGCTCTCCGTGTTCTGAATTCTCACTGGTCAGTTCTTGGTATGGCTTCTTGAGCTATTGAGTCCTTTTCAGAAAGTCCTTGCCTGTGACTGTATCTTTGAGTGCTTCCCCACTACATTTCCAGAGTTTTATGCCCTCAGATTATGTCTTTGATGTATTTTGAACTGATTTTTATACAGAGCAAGTGATAGAGATCCAGCTGTTTCCTTCAGTGCCTCCACCCAAGCCCACTCTACAAGGCATACATCTGTTTCATGGTGCACATCTGGACAAAGAAGACAGCCTTCCACAATGAAATGAGAGAGCTAAGTGTAAATGCGGATGCCCAGGTGGCAGCGGTAGTATGCCGCTCTGCTCCTTCTCTTCTTATTGCTAGTGGTTTGGCTCTATCTCGTCCATGGCAGGGGACTGTGGGAGGCTGAGCTTAAAGGTGACAGACAAGTTTATCTGTGAGAGGAACTTTCAAGACAGCAAAGTGCAGGGGCATTGCCAGAAAAGTGCGGGACCCAGAGTTTTACCTCCGCCTTCTAGAATTCTTGGTTGGGCCTAACATGACAAATTAATAGGAGGAAAGGACGGATCAGAAAAGGACAGTAGGGGGAGAACAGACAAACACAGTGTTTCTTCTATTATGTGGAGTCTGTGTATTTAACTGTTCATCAATCTGTCTACTGCCTATGTCTGTATCTATGTATGTATACATCTATGTACATCTATCTATCATCTATCTATCTATCTATATCTATCTATCATCTATCTATCTATCTATCTGACCTTAGAACAGGAGGTATATTGATATTTTTAGGGAAGGGAAGGGAAGGGGAAGAGTGGAAGGGTGGAGGATAAGAGAGGGTTAGAGTGAATTTGAACAAAATCCAATGATCCACATTTATGAAAATGATATAGTGGCTGGGCATGGTGGTACACGCCTTTAATCCTAGCACATGGGAGGCAGAGGCAGGTGGATCTCTGTGAGTTCCAGGCCAGCCTGGTCTACAGAGTGAGTTCCTAGCCAGCCTGGGGCTACAGGGAGACACTATCTCAAAAGACAAAAAAAAAAAAGGAAATGACGTAATGAAGTTCATTATTTTGTAAGGTAAAAACTAGTATTGAGGGGCTGGACAGATGGCTCAGTGGTTAAGGGCACCAACTGCTCTTGCAGAGGACCCAGGTTAGATTCCCAGCACCCACATGGCAGCTAAGCACCGTCTTTAACTCCAGTTCCAGGGGAATCTGATGCCCTCTCTGACCTCCACTGCATTGCACGACACAGGTGCACCAACCTACATGCAGACAGTACACAAATACACATAAAATAATAATCAATAATTAAAGAAAACTAGTATTGAGAAATTAAAAGGAACCAAGTGGAAGCTTCCATGATCCCATCCTCGCCCTGGGAAGCTGAAGCAGGAGGATCAGGAGTTCAAGGCCATTCTCGGTTATGTAGCCATATGAGGTCAGGGTTAGATACACGAGACCCCGTGTTCAAAAGGAAGTACCAGTTGAGTCTGCATCCAAATGTGTTATGAAGTAAATAGGTTTTTTTATTAATTGAGTGTCTTGCATGTAGGTTGTGGGACAGAAGGGAAAGTGCACCCACGCTAAGCAAATGGCTCGGAACAGAGGTCCAGAAGAAAAATGAAGTGGTGGCGGTAGCGGGGGGTTTTCCCTGAAACTTGGAGTTAAAGAAAGAACAGTTCTCTTAGCCAACATTGGGTGCTGGGAATTGGACCCGGATCACCCGGCTTACCTCTGCAGAGCAGAAAGGTCCGCACTCTTCTTCAACTCTACTCCCCTCATTGGAACAATCTCATAATGGACTGAGGCCATCTCTCCAGCCCCAGGATTTTTAGTTTTTGTTGTATTTTCTAAATATTTTTTTTTTTTTTTTTTGCCTTAAAAGCTTTATTAGACAGGGTTTCCCTGCAGCAGCTGTCCTTAAACTTGATACACAGACAAGGCTGGCTTTACATTCTCACAGAAGTCTGCCTGCCTCAGCCTCCTAAGTGCTGGAACCAAAACCTGTGTTACCATGTTAGTCTCAAAAGGGAGTTTAATGCAGACTTAAGCATGAGGGTCAAGATGAATAGTTAAATTGAGGGCAAGTGTGCTGGAGATCCCTGGTGGGAGCCCCAGACCACACAGGCACAGCTCAGTGGCCGAGGGCACACAACACAGATGGAGGAAAAGTTTTATCCCTTTTGAAATTTCTTGTCGTTTTAGAAATGGAGAACCCAGCCTGCTTGGAGCACCAGAGACCAAGCAAGCCTGAGGTTTTTAAACCATTTTTTTTTCTCTTTTTGATTTAGAACCCAGAGTTCCTTTCAGGCCTGCAAAAAATATTTAAAATGACCCCAAGGCCAAATCAGAACCTGAGGCTGATGGCCTCATGGCTACAAGATTGATAGTCCTGACCGCTGGCATACAACCAGGAAGCTGATGAGCTTTGTGGTCAAACCCAGATGGGAAGCTGTGGGCTTGTGGACAAACCCATGGCCAGAGGCTGTTGGCCTTTAAGACTACCCAACCAACTGGGGGAACCAGCCCCACAATTGCACAAGGCAAAAACTAACAAGAAGAAAGGTTAATAGCACTTGGGAGGCAGAGGCAGGTGGATCTTTGTGAGTTCAAGGCCAGCCTGGTCTACAGAGTGAGTTCCAGGCAGCGGAGCTACAGGGGAGACCCTTGTCTCAAAAAGGACAAAAAAAAAAAAAAAAAAAAAAAAAAAAAAAAAAAAGAAAGGTTAAATAGTAGAGATCGGAGGTCAGCTGTGTGGCATGTCCCAACAGTTGCTCATCACGACTGGCATTCACCGATTACGAGAAATAGCTCCGCTCAAAATAAGAGACCGTGCGGTGTACAGTGGCACATCCTTTAATCCTAGGGGGGCTTCGCTGTGGGAGCAGAGGCAGGTGGATCTTTGATGGTTCAATGGCCAGCCGTGTCCTACAGAGGAGTTCCAGGACAGCTGGGCTATAAAAAAAAAAAAAAGGAGAAAGACCGTAAAAGACAAAAAAAAAAAATAATATATATGAACTAATAGCTATATATATATGTATATATATATATATGACTTAATATCTACTATCCCCGCTAGGCTTCGGGTTGGGTTCACATACGCCGAGATTTCCCCCAGATTGCTTCACATCCCTGTTCAGGCACCATTTGTGGTTGTTGTTAATCCCACAGAGGAACAGGTTATGAAGAGAGTACACATGCAAGACTGCCCACAGCCACTCTCGGGGACCACAACGTGGTGCACTGTCTGATTCAACTTCCTCCACAACAGCGAGGTTATATGGAGTATTGCTGACCCGATCCCAGCCTCCAATCCCAGACCTCCTACACCATGTGTTGCTCCACCCAGTGGGGTGGGTCCAGGAAAGGATGTACAGGTGTGTAAGCCTGAATGTACCCACACAGAGCCAGCCAGATCTCTGGGAGTTCAAGGCTAGCATGGTCTACATAGCAAGTTCCAGGACAGCTGTCTCAAGAAAAATTTTTTTTCCCTCTTTTTTTATTTTTTTTTTTTAATTTTTTTTTGAGTTTGTTTTCAGATCAATCATTGGGTTACTCAGTTTGCCATACAATAGGTAATTGGTGCATTTTGCAGTATTTATGTCCAAATTTTGAACAACCCCAGTTCCCATATCCAGTTGGAGAGGCTTGATATGCACAGGCAATGTTGATCAATTATGGAGTCAGTCTATATTGCTGTAGTCTCATGATTCACCCAACGGCACTATCTCTCCGCAGCCTTACATTTACCATGCCTCCCTTCTGCAATTTGTACCCTAGCTTTGTGGAAGGGGCACAAGTGGGTGGAGAAGAAACATCTACTTTCTTTGGAGCTTGTCATTTTGGACTCAGTTGATCAGGTTGTTTCCCTTCATGGTTGACAGCTGTTCCAGTGATACCTTTTTTAGTCATACTAACAAAGCATAAGCTATTTGCGAAAGAACGGGGGAACGGTCACTACTTAACCTCTGTGGTCACATGGATCATTCAAAAGCATAGCTAGTCTAACCATGTCACAATAGCGCCTTTTCAAGCTGAAGGCACAAGAGATGTAAATCATGTCCTTAGACCTTTCCCTCTTGAGGGGATTGCATTGGATTTCCAAAGAAACGTCAAAGCTCACCAGGAGAGAAAACCCCCCATCCCTCATGGCGCTAATCAGGGTGCGGCGGAACCTTTGGAAGCAGAAGTATCTCACCTCATGAAGGAACGCGAAACTCTAGACTTTGGTCCCTCAAGTACAATAAGGATTTGCTTCACACCACCAGTGCTAAGGGCAATTTATCAGATGGGAGCCCACATCTAAACAAAGACGATGGTTTAAATTAATGAATACTATCTATCGTGGTCCATAATACAATTTCTTTATTTTTTTTTAATTTTTTATTTCATAATTCTAATTCTTGTATGTGTATGAGTGTAACTGGCTGCATGCAGGTCTGTGCATCCAGTGTCGTGCAATGCAAAACGGAGGTCAGAAGAGGGCATCAAGGTCCCCTGGAACTGGAATCAAAGATGGTTCTCTGCGGCCATGTGGGTGATGGGGATCGAACCCTGGTCCCCGCTGCAAGAGGCAGTCAGTGCTCTGACAACCGCTAGGACCAGCCCCCCTCTCCATCCCCGACAGTTAATCTTTATTTAAATCTAAGCGCATGTTAAACCTCAGAATACCGATAACTTAGGGTCCACTCAGAGCCCCTGTCATCTGTCCTCCTGGTACATTGAATAAATTGCTTGCTTTTTCCCCATTACTCATCCCCATTATAATTATTGTATTAGTGTATTAGGACAGGTGGACAGCTTAGCCTGGTAGAGCTAGTGGACCTGACTCAGGCTTTTGTCCTAAAAATTTCAGTAACACCTTTAGTGGCAGAAGCAAGCTGAGTACAGAAGAAAAAAAAAATGTGTTTGGCACCAGCCACTTGCATCAAGTTGACCCCAGATTGAGAAGAAAGATTGCTATTATGTAGTGAAGTTAATGTTAATGTCAATAAATGCCCTGACGTCTCCAAATCACCTGTGAAAGGAACCTCTGGGCATACCGATGGGGGTTTATCTTGATTACATTGATTTTGAAAGATCCATTCACTGTGGGCAACATCATTCCCTAACTGGGATCTTAGACTATATAAAAGGAGAAGGAGATCTGAGCAGCAGCATACCTTCATCACTCTTTCCTTCCTAGTGTGGATGCAATGTGACCGCGCTGGATGTTGCTTTGATTTCCCACAGTACCGATGGACCTCAATCCAGACATCGTCTAATCACCGCGCAGAGAGCCGGCAGGCCAGCCTCCACAGGGTGTATGGGGTCCCGTGGGTCAAGCTTTTCCTGAAGTGATATCTCAAATTTGGTCTCTGGAGAGGAGCTCCATTCCTAGCTTGGGTGAAGAATTAGCTAGTCCAAGGTCTAGACGAAAATCAGAATAAACCTAAAGCCTGGATCAATCACGCCTTTCAATACATAATAAGAAAACAAGGCACAATCAAGAATATAAGCGAAAGTCAGTATTCCAAGTTCGACAAGGGAACAATTATCATAGGCAAGAAGCATAACCAAACGAACAAAAGAAAAGCCATGTGCCACAGATCGGACATATGAAAAAACAGTAACAAAGAAAACCCCGGGGCTGGAGAAGGCTAGAGAGGCCTAGTGGTTTAAGAGCAGCCGAACCGTCTTTGCAGAGGAACCCGGGTGTCGATCCCCAGCACGCATATGGCGGCAGGAGCCATCTGAAAATCCAATTCCAAGAGAACTCCAGTTCAGGGAAATCCGAACCAACTCTTCTGACCTCCGGGCCGTTTGCAAGACACGGGTGCACAACTTGCTCAAGCAGATAGTCATTCATACACATTATAGAAATATAATAAAAAAATTAAAAAAAAAACCAAATAATATATAACACAATAAATACCACCTGTAGAAGAGTTCTACAGTGAGAACCCCATAGATGTAACCTAGACAGACGAATGTTTTCAAAAGACTATCATAAACATGATCAAAGAAGTCAATGAATTTAAAGACACACAAGAAACAAATCAAAGATCTAAAGAAGATAGGAAAAACTTCTGACTGAATTGCCAAAAAGGACGGAACTACGGAAGAAAACTCAAGGCTGAAATGAAAAAGAAAGTGAAACACTCAATAATCCAACTGGAAATAATGGGAGAAAGACCCAGTAACAGAATAGATGAAACAGAAAAAAAGAAAAAAAAAAAAAAAAAAAAAAAAAAAAAAAAAAAAAAAAAAAAAGTACAAAAAAAATTTTTTTTAACGACCGGAATGGAATAATTCAGGAAATGTGGAGCACTATGAAAACACCAAACCTCTGCATTATTGGTATAGAGGAAGGAGAAGAGTATCATGACAAAGGGTACTTATGTAGGAATCTTCAACAGGATTGGTAGAAGGAAAATTTCCTCCAAATTAAAAGAAAGGACAAACGATACTACATGGACAATACAAGAAGCGCATACAAAGCCATAGAGACAGGATGACGAAAGAAATTCCCAACACCATATCATAGTAAAGACACATAGATGTTCAAAAACAAAAAGAGAATGCTGAAAACTACAAAAGAAAAACAACAAATAAAATGCGCAAACCCATAAATTGCAGCTGAACTTTTTTCCATGGCAAACATTAAAAGCCAGAAGAGACTGGACCAAAGTATCCCAAGTTCAAAATGGCTATAAGATGCTACCCAGAATACTGTTTGTTTTTTTTTTTGTCTTTTTCAGACAGGTCTCCCTGTAGCCCCAGCTGTCGCTGGAAACTCAACTCGGATGAGACCAAGCTGGCCTTGAACTTACCAAAGATCCTTGCCTCCATGGACTAGCCTAGCCCAAAGTGCTAGGATTAAATTCAATGCGCCACCATCCGCCAGATAGTATGGGTCAAATGCCCAGAAGATACGCTATTTACGACACACAAAAAATGTCTATATACAGTAATGGAGAAAAGAAAAAGATCTTCCATGGCAGAAATATAAAGCGCCCTGAACGATTGTCATGCCCGGAAATCCGAGCCCTGCATCAAGAACTACACTCGAAGGAATACAAAGAGCAGAAAAAAAATGTCGCATACTATCGAGCAGCCAACAGACAAAAAGTCTTTAAATGAAGGTAATAACTGTGGAAAATACAGAAGCTAGACCAACGATATTGCAAAAGCAGAAACAAAATGTTGATAGGACCAACACACATCTCGGGCAAAATAAATTATAATATATACAATGCAAGCTGAGGACACTCTCCAATCAAAGAGACATAGGCTAGTTAATGGGATTAAGAAAAGCAAAACCAGGAGCTGGAGGGATAGGCAGGCAAGGCTGTTAAAGAAAGGCTGAGCTTAAAGACACAGACAGCAAAAAAAAAAAAAAAAAAAAAAAAAAAAAAAAAAAAAAAAAAAAAAAAAAAAAGAAGACAAAATGACACATCTTTTTGTATGATCTGCAAGAAAACCCATCTTACCAGTTAAAAGACAGACACTCATCATTAAAGTAAAAGGGGGAAAAAAGTATTCCAATCAAATGGCAGCAAAAAGCAATCCAGGATGTGCGACTTCAATTGGAACAAAAGATAGACATTCAAACTAGGACGAATCAGAAGAGATAAAAGAGGGTCACTTCACTCTAATCAAAGGAACACTTAACCAAGAGCGATACAATCATAAATATATATCCACAAAACTTTGGTGCACTGAGCTTCATAAATACAATACTATAGTACTTTTAAGTCACAGATGTAATCCAAAAACAAAAAAAGCACACGTTTTAGTAGAGGACGTTCAATACCCCACTAGATGACCATATAGACAAGATCAATGCAGATAAAGAGCTAAACAGAGATACATCTGAACTGAACAGGATATAATAGCACAACATGTACGGCTAAATATAAGCTAGCACTAATACTGTCAACCCAAGCAACCAGCAACGTAAATATACTTGACCCAATTTCAAGCAAACCCCATGGAACATTGCGCCAAACTGACCAACAGAACTGGACACAAAGACAAACCCTCAACAAAATACAAAAAACGTGAAATAATTCCATGCATTATATCAGACCACAATGCATTAAAGCTTAAAAGAATATCCAGGAAAAGCCCGTACTGCACATGAACTAATGGAGGATGGAACAACACACTCTGAATAACGAAATGTATCACAGGAGAAATTGAAGAAAGAATCTAAAGTATTCTGGAATTAAGTGAATATAGGACCGAGTAACAACACAAGGAAACCTCTGGGACACTTTAAAAGGCAGTCCCTTAAGAGGGAAAAGGACATAGCGGCTACGAATAAGAGTGGATACAAGGTGTGAAGACGTGTCTTTGACTATAAAATGAGGTTTCTAGGGTGGAGATTCCTAAAAAACACTCTGCAGACTTACACCTAGAAAAAAAGACTAGTGCAGGCTGTTGTAATTAGCTATTTTAACATCCTTATATAATACAGATATTGAGGTTATCAAATGAAATAATGCACAAGCATCACATATAAAAGAAATATTGGTCTTGCGTATGTCAAACAGCCTTTCATCCCATTTTTAATATGTATAGGATTTTTTTGAATTTTATTTCAATTTATCAAGTTAATATATTCTATTATTTCTTATTTATTTAATTTTTTTTTTTTTTTTTTTTTTTTTTTTTTTTTTTTTTTTTGTGTGTATGAGTGTATCATCCGCATGTTTGTACATACTTGTGTTGTCAGAAGAGGGCATCGGAATTCCCCTGGAACTGGATGAATGCATCCTGGAAATTTGGAGTTAACACACAGACGTTCCTCAGCCGTCCTGTGGAGCTGGGGACGAACCAGTAATCCCTCAAGTAGACAAAGAGACGGGTTGGTGCGTGCTTAACTTCTAGGACCATCTCTCTCAGTTCCACAATTGTAATAGGATTTAAAAGAATTTTCTGTTTAGGTGGTAAGAATTAAGTTGCCTGCAATGTATATAAGGCACTAGCCGTACAGGCAATTGCCCATGAGGGACAGAGAGGAGGAGCATTTCGAGAAACCCCTGAAACATGAGGAGAGATTTAGGGTAGTTTTATGACCACACAGGTGGGTGATGGAACTCAAACCCAGGTCCTTCACAGTGCAGTCAGCTTTTCTCGTAAACACTGAGTCACGCTCCAACCCGTGTTGGAAGTTCTTGAAATTCCTCTACCTGGTGAAAAGCCCTCAGTCAAAAACAACACAATTCTAGGGTGAAGGGGCTCATCTTCCATGTCTCCTTAATTTTCCCTATCTTTCTCCCTCTGAGATATTGATCCCTTAATCTTGAGTTGTTAAAGGCTGGCTCCACAGGTAAAAGTGCCTGCTGCCAAAACTAATAACATGAGCTTGATCCCAAGGACTCACATAATGGAAGGAAAGAACTAGCTTCTGAAAGCTGCCCTTTGTTGTCCACACATATCTCATGGCATGCATGAAACACACACCACACAGGCATACACAAAAATAACATGTAATAAAATCATCTATAATCAAAAAATATTGAAGGCTGAAGATCTATTTTCTGTAATATCTTCCATACTGAATAGGGATGTCATAGACCCTACCTATCCAGAGATCAAAAGTCTCAGCCTGTCTGGTCTAAGGAATGCATGGGAAGATCTTAACTTGGCATGTTGGAGAGTCATCATTCAATGGGAGTTTATAAGAGAAAATATCATTACTACTTGAGTCATCAAACATATTACACAATAAAAGCACATAGCAGAGTTGGTTATAAACCTAAAGTTAGCACCCAAAATAGGGCCTTTTAAATCATGAGGTATCTGATAACCACATTTCAGTTCCATCACAGCAACAATCCTGCTTCTCTAGTACCAAGTTCTCTTCTTGTTCAATTTCTGTTCAGCGACCTGTAATAAAATGTCCTGACCAAAAGCAATAGGAGATGAAAGGTTTATTTGGCTTACATTCCAGGTTACCATCGACCACTGAGGGGAAGCCAAGGAAGGAACTCTAGCAGCTAGTCATGTCACAGCCACAGTCAACACCACTGAGAAACAAATGTGCCATGCTATCTGCCTCCTCCTGTCTTAAATACCACAAGGCCTAGGCTAGAGGATGGTGCTGCCCACAGTGGACTGAGTTAATTAACAAGTCAGTCTCCCAGAGACAGGCCCATAGACCGAGCTGATCCACATCATTTCTCCGTTGAGATTCTTACCAGGTGATTGTTTGTTCTGGCAAGTTGGCATTTAAAACTAACCATCACAAGTGTGCATAAAAAAAAAAAAATGAAGCATGGGCTGGAGAGCATGCCTAGCGGTTAAGAGCGCGACTGCTCTTGCAGAGGACCCGGTGTCGATCCCCAGCACCCACAGTGGCGAGGAACTCTGTACTCCATTCAAGGATAACTCCAGTTCCAGGGGAATCCACCCCTCTCTGACCTCGCATTGGCACGAAGGTGCACAACTCATGCAGAAGTACAATTCATCATACACATAATAAATAATAAATTAAAAAAAAGGAAGCAAAACGAAACAAAGTTTACAAGTACTGATTTAGTCATGGAACTTTGTAATTAAGATGTTTGTTTAGAGACCTTTTTAAGTTTTTTAACAGGTCACGGCGTTAAGTAAATTATCTTAAGGTTGTTATGGCCTAGCGGTTGAGACGCACTGACGCTCGTTACAGAGGAGCCTGCGGTTTCGATCGCCCAGCAACCCACATGGCGTGACTGAGAACCGTCCTGAAACTCAATTCCAGAGAACTCCAGTTCCCAGGGGAATCGGCTACCCTCTTCTGACATCCTGCTGGTCGATTGCACACACGGGGTGCACAAACGTGCATGCGACTAGTACTTCATACACAGACTAAATAAAATCAAAAAAAAATTAAAAGAAATCATGAAATAAGCAAAAAAAAAAGAATTTAAGTAATGTCTGTAGAACTGTAATAAGATTTGTAGAATTTTAATTTTAACAGTCGGTAGGAAAATCTTAAGGTAACTAAAGATCAAGACGATAATGTATTCTAAGAGAATAACTTAATAGTTCTTTCAAGATAGATGGGAATAGACATATTATCCTTGAGAGGGTATGCACCAAAATTGGAAAGTGGAAATGAGAAGTTTTTTTTGTCTTTTTGAAGACAGGGTCCTCCCTTGTAGTCACACCAACTGGCCGGAACTCACTGATGTAGAACCAGGCCAGCCTGAACCACAGAGAAGCTTCCTCCCTTCCTCCCAAGTGTGGGATAAAGGCATGCACAACAAT
Organism: Rhizomys pruinosus; assembly: GCA_009823505.1. Lineage (NCBI taxonomy): Eukaryota > Metazoa > Chordata > Mammalia > Rodentia > Spalacidae > Rhizomys > Rhizomys pruinosus. The sequence continues at coordinate 476,284 of VZQC01003810.1, read as the reverse complement.
GCCAGACCTAAATCAGAAATTTTAGATCCTTACAAACAAGCATTTTGAGTTAAAATCTAATTGTTTCTTTTCTTTGCAAAGATTGTCATTTTTATTCAATTGAGGAAAGAAGGCAGTACTAGTAATAAAACCTCTGGGCTATTATGGAGAACTAAGCAGACAGACCCTTGGGACTTTTGTGATGTGGATTTGTAGTTCTTTCCCCTACAAGTGCACAGGTCCTGAGTAGTTAGGACTTTTTCTTCCTTCTCCGGACGGCATGAATCTGAGTCTCTTAGTCATTTTTATTGACTCAGTTCACTGCAGTCAGCACCATTCCCTAGCCTAGGCCCTGTGTTATTATTAAGACAAAGGAAGCAATTGAAAAGATATGGCAGACGCAATGATGCAAATTTGTTTCTCTCTGCTCCTCTTCCCGGCTATGTTTGATGGTGTACGCGTGACTGAGGGCTCTAGACATAGTTAACTGACGAGCATTTTTATAGCCCTGAAGATCTCAATCTTAGATCCAAAGTTAAGATAGTAGAGATAGAGACATCTGTCTTATAAAACCTGATGGTTAATATCTGACAGAAACACCAGGGGGACATGTAGCATTATTAAACAGCTGTGCACATATGCCAGGCAACTGGAGAAGCATGTCCAAGATTTACAGACCCCCAAATAATTCCGTGTCAGATTCTGCCTTAAGTTTTAGTGACTTACTGACGTCATAGTTACACATGGAGGTGAGATTGCAGTCAATCTGAGAGACAGTCCATCCCTCAAGCAATAGGAGCTTCTGTGGACCATCTCATAGTATGGGGACTGAGACACGAATAACCAGGTAACATCCTGACTATGATAGTTCAATTACATATACCTCTTGTTCTCCATTTTTCTACATAAACTTTTTATTAAATTTTCATGTAATTTGCATACAGACAACTCAAATATCCGTTAGCACCCTTGTACCCGACTGTACTACCGTATGGACCACTATGTAGTTTATTTACACCCAACCTACTTGTTACCCCCACTTGTACCTCCCCCTGGAACCACCCTTAACCCCTTCCCAACGAACCTTCAACAGACCTCTGCCCCCACTGAAATTCACACATTTGGATTAAGTCCTATGTGGCCAAATTACTCGCCCTGGGCCATATCCTCAAGCAAAGCTCATCTACTGGAGCTCCTAGTTGGCCATGAGCCAGAGGTCTTCTCACGTTAAGATGGCCAGTTTCTTCGTCCCACCCACAGTAATCCTGCCAATAGTTTCTTTTTTTTTGAATTTTTATTACTTTTATGTGTATAAATGTACTGTCTGGCAAGTAGGTTGGTGCAGGCCCTGTGTCATCAATGGCCGCGGAGGTCAGAAGAGGGCGGCGATCCCCTCGGAACTGGAGGTTAAAAGACCGGTTATCAGCTCCTCGATGTGGTGCTGGGGGCTCAAACCCAAGCCCGGTCCTCGCAAGAGCAGTCGGCGCTCCTACAAACTGCTAGGGTGGCCAATCTCTCCAGCCCCCCAAGCTAACTGACAAGGAAAACAGAGGGTGGTAGTTGACAAAAAGAAAAGGTTTTTCAACTGGAAATTTGCCTGCACAATTTATATTTGACATGCGTCCAGCAGGCCCTTTAAGGGCTATACAATTATATTTTCGAACATTGACAAACTTTTGTCCTATTTCAATGTTTGTAACTTGGGATTGCTAGTAAAAAGGAGGAAGAGTTAAGGTGCCTGGAGCCGGACAAACAATTTTGAATACCGTCCCTGCCCCTCCACTTTCCCGGAAAGTTCTGTCCCACCTAACCAAAGAACTGCTGGGGTAAGGGACCACCCAAGAGCGTAGTCCAAACCCTGTCTCACTGCGGGGGCAGGTTTGGGGGGGCGGGGGTCGTGGGTCGGGGAGCTTCTCCAAAAAATGGGTTTCTCTTCAGCCTGGGTTAGATATACTGGCACTGTCACTATGGGAGAAGGCTCCATACACAGTGCAGACAGGATCCAGCCTAGTGACGCTTTTGTAACAAAGGTGTCCTGTCATATAGGGCGGGGCAGGGCAGCCTCAGTTGCCTAGGCTCCCTGAGCGCAGGGTCTTTCATCCAGTTTATCGCTGGACAGCGCGCTACAGCACTGTGCATCGCCTCCATACTGAATGTCATGTCCTTACCACAAGGCATGACTCCACTGGGCTTCTGCTTCTGCACCCCAATGCTTCTCCTCACCGGGCATCTTTTGTTGGTGGTGACCCAGGCATATCCTATTCTGCTGCAGAACCCAGTCCAGTTAACCTCAGAGCCCTCTTGGCTCCCCTCTGATCGTCCAATGACGCAAGGGATTTTGATTACCTGGCGTCCTCTGCTTCCTCCTGAAAGTTGTCCTCACTTCCGGAGTTGATGGACAGTTTTCTTCCTTTGCAGGATACAGATTTGTCGCTCTCCTCGTTCCCTCCCGGCTGGGCGGGAAAAAGGAAGGACACACTCTTGTTCTTCCAGCTCATTTATTCATGCAACTCTTACATCATCTTTTTCTCTCCTTCCCGTGTCCCCTAATAATAATCTCTTCCCTCAACACCGCCTCCTGCTAGGGTGCGAGCCCCGTTGCAGTCTCTCGTTGGTCTGTAAGCTGTATGCACAATATATGGAAGTCAGCAGACACGCTAATGAGGTTTCAGGTTTGGCGTTCTCTTATTGGCTGGGAATGAGCTGGGCAGTCAGGCCACAATCAGGCGATAAGACCTGCCCAGGGTCCAAAGCGCCATTTTGTCCAATGCCTCTCTCCCCTCCCCTTTTTTCCTTTCTTTTATAATATTGCATATAGAATGCCCTGTCTTAGGTTGCCCCTTCAGAGGTATTCCTTAAGTATCCTTACCGTCCATGGGTTAACAAAAGCAATCGTGTTTTGTTCCCATGGCTTAAGGTTGGGAATACCATGCAAATGAAAAGAGCGGGTCTTACCCGTCTTTGACTACTCTAGCATGCCAAGCCAAACTTGAGGTGAACCGCACGTGTTTCAATAGTGTCAGAGCCCGCACGAAGAACGCTCTTTCTCTGGCGCTGATGTTTTCCGCAGGTGCAGCAGACACACAGACACAAATGACCGAAACGCAGGATTATACGGCAAAACACAAAACCCGCGGTGTGCAAAGCCCAATGCTGTAGGTGAGACACTGCCTTCTACATCCAGGAGATAAAACCTTCAGACGTGAACAGGTCTACTCGTGTAGAGTTGATGTGCACGATGGATGAGCGGAGTTCTTCCAATAGAGAGTCGAGTTCACCGGACAAGTTTCCTGTTAAATGATGTGAGAGTCTGTGTGATAGATTAGCTGCATGGCTTAGATTCTGAAAAGGTACAGAGGTATACAGAGCCCAGAATGTCTCCATTCACACCCCAACTGTGCTATCTGTATAATCACGTCGAGCTGATCCTGCACCAAATCAACCCTTTAATTGAGTGACATAATGCCTGTTTTGAAGTGATTATTAATATTCTGTTGATTGGTCATAGCCTCAGCAAAACCAGCCAACAAATTGTTAAGTGCAGCCGCTGTCTGAACAGTTGAAGTCAGGAAAACTGCTGCAGCTGTAGCTGTGGCAGCTGATGCTGCGATTGTCACGAAATACCACCGCTAGAGGAAAGGTGATAGCATTCCGCATAAAGCATATAAACAAGTCCTGTTACCACAGGTGACATTATTTCTTTCATAGCTTCCATTATATACAAGAAACACAAAGGGGGGCCATACGCATACAGGCACGGTTTTGAAAGTGCCAAGCTCCCTGAGCCATGTGGCATTGGACCGGCTTGTCCCTGGAGGGGGTGCATCAAACCAGCCCCCTGTCTGGTTATGCATACGTACACAATCACTGTCCTGGGATATGTTGTAATCAGTTGGAAGCACAGTAAACAGTAATCCGTTTAGGGGCAGGTGTATGGTCTCTTGTACTGCTGCTAATGTGTCATCTAATGGTAAAAAAGGGAGCTCCATGTTATCATTGTTTGTAAAAAAGCGGGGGGAATACTTGCGCTGAATGGGTGACTGGGATAGGTTTAGGGAACACTGTCATCAGCCCCCAATGAAGCTCTTCCGTCATCGCCATGGGCCATGGCACCATCATCACGAGTATCCCACACTTCCACATCTTGAACCACTTGGGTGAGCCTTTCCGGGATCCAAAGAGGTTGTTGATGATCCTGAGGAAAAACACAGACAGCTCCTCTCCCCCATGTTAGGACCGGGTCTGGGTCATACCATTTTCCTGTAAGTATGTCTTTCCACATTACAAGCCCTTTTGAAGTGTTGTCTGTTTGTGTGTGCCTGTCCGCAGCTGACCGCCCGTGCTTATATTCCTGAGGCGGTATCAACAGAGACATGCACATATTTTAATTTGCCAAATTCAGGGATGTGAGTGACATCCATCTGCCATACATGTAATGGGAGGAGACCCCTGGGATTAATCCCAAGGGGCTGTTGCGGCAGAAGTGGGGCACACTGATGACAAGTTTGTACAATATCGCGAGCATCGCTCGAGAAGATGTTGAAATCGGGAGGGAAGCTTTTTAGAATTAACATGAAAGCGGGGGTGAAAGGTGCGTGCAAGTTCCGGAGGGGAGGAGAGAAAACACAAATCAATCTTTTCCTTACTACCTCGAGCCTTTTTAGGATGTTAACAACATATTGGCTGTCTTGAGAGTGAGGGGGAATGGAAAAGAAGCAAGCTTTTATGTCTATAATTATATTGGGCCAGTTTGTCCTTGGAATTGCTGAGGCAGAGGAAGCCCCCGCTGCATGGGCCCCATAGTTACCATTTGTTTAAGCACCCTTGCCGCCCCATTCCCATCTGCCCTTTTGTTATTTGTATGACTGCAGCCACTAGGCCAGAATTGGCAAGAGGACCGCCTAATTCCCGACAGACCTTCATCCACATTTCAAAGCCTTTGTTTTTGTAGGGGTTTATTGCCTGCCTACACTCCTTTGGACATTGTTCAAATACCAATTGTTTAACAAGCGGCATGGCAGTGTCAGGGTCAACAAATACTTTTCCTGCTGCCTCCACGATTCTTGCCAACAAAATTTTTTATGATTTTTTAAAAATCGAGTGGCTCATGATAACCGTTATTGTCCTGTTGGTTTTGGAAGACTGGGAAAACATAGGGCTGGATTTTGAGCGTCTACCTCCCTCCAGCACTCCAAATGAAACAAAGTGCCAAGTACCGCAAAAGATGGAGGGGGTTCCGGGGCCGTCAGCAGTAGCAGAGGTCCCGGGGCTACTGGCTGTATGCTAACCTTCACTTGCTCCATTCTTTCTACCAAACTCTCCAAATCATCAGCCAACATATCCTGCTCTTCGTCCTCAACCCCCTTGGGTGGCGTCTGTTCCTCTTTTAGCTGCTGTAGAAGTTTTCCCCTTTTTTTATTTCTACTGCGCAGCTCCCTGCAAATCTCCCAAGCAATTTCTTATTAATTTCCATATCGGAATTACACCTCTTGGCAGAATTCCCTTGTTTGTTCCTCAGCAAACATTAGATCCCCTCCCAACTTTTCCCAGCAATGTGGCATAAGGTTTCCGGTCACACGAAACCAGGGCGCGATCTCATCTACTGCTCTTAACTCATCTAAAATTTGGGTCTTTATGCCAATTACTTTCACTCTCAGCACTTCCTTTAAGGTATCTCGCATTGGCTGCATTGAATTTGAATTCCCCATGGTCTCTACTTCCAAGAACCTTAATTGTCCCCTTTCCCAGGGAGCTTTATTGTCTCACTCCTGAGAGCCTTAATTGTCCCACTGACCTAGGAGCTTACCAGCTAGCGCACCTGCCTGCGTCTGGTTCTGAACCTTGCTCACACCAACGGAGGTTTCCTGTCTGGGCCACCACTTGTCGTTCTCCTCGTCGCTCTCTGTTTCTGGCTGGCAGGAAAAAGGAGAAGACACACTCTTGTTCTTCCAAACGCAGTTTAATTTCAGGCAACTCTTACATCATCTTTTTCTCTCCTTCCCGTGTCCCGTACGAAGAATCTTTTCCCTCAACCCCACCTCCTGCGAGGGTTGCCAGCGCCATGGTAGACTCTCATTGGTCTGTAAGCGATATGCACAATAAATGGAAGTCAGCGGATACGCTAATGAGGGTTCAGGTGTGGCGTTCTCTTAGTGGCTGGGGAATGAGCTGGGCAGTCGGGCAACAATCAGGCGATAGTCTTAAGATCTGGCCAGGGTCCAAAGCGCCATTTTGGCCAATACCTGCTCTCCACACAGATTCCTCTAGGGAGCGGGACCCAAAGCCAGATCAGCTCATTGTTTCACACCAGGATCTGAACAGCAAGCTGACTCCTTCTGGTAAGCTGCCCCAGAACATTTTAAAGCTAAATTGGCACCAAAATAAGGCTCTCTTTTTGCCGCCACGATTCAAAAGTCCTTCCCTGCTAGAGCACCAGTCATATGGAATATCCCTTGTACGACCAGACAGTCAGAATTCAAAAGCAACAAAAGTCATAGATTCACGCCCAAATGTGAAACAAGCTCTAGCTCAGCAAAGGCAACTTGCTAAGGTGGTTGAAAGTCCAAACCAATCTGTAAAATCTCAACCCCATAAAGAAACTGAGGAGGATTGGTATTATAGATATTGATTGATTGAGATCATGTATAATTAGTTTATTCTACGTTAAGACTCTACAGGATATCTCGATGTAAAACACAGGTGAGCCTCCAGAGCCCCCTGAGCAGGCTGAACCTTCCAAATCCCAGCCGGAGACCCAAACTCAAAATCCAGAGAACCCTGAGATGAGGCAATCCTCTCTACTCCAGGAAGAAGCCCTAGAAGAGCTCCCAGAGTCCTCTGAAGATGATGAACCTTCAGAAGACAATGAAGGCCCAAATCAGCATCAACTTGCTTCTGAGGGGGTTCCAGCATTAAGTCGTTCTGAGATAAATATAGTCCATCTCCAAATAAAATTGAAGCTCAGCACTCAAACCTACCAAATGTCACATGGAAGCCTATGGAACTCAAGATTAAAGCAACTACAGGAGCTAAGAGACTCAAGGTACTCTGAGCCAGCAGCAGGCCCTAGCCCAGATTCCAGAGAGTCCTGAGCAAGAGGACACAGCCCTGCTTCCAGAGACAACATCTCAGGCTACAACATCAATTCAGTATCAAACTGAGTCAACATCACCCAGTGTAACATCTCAGCTCAGCCTTTGAACCTGGAGCAAACCATATCTTCAGATAGTACTACAACCTTGGAGAGTACAGTTCTTTCTCCAAAGTACCCTGAGGTGACACCTGTAGAAGAACAGCAAGCTGACTCCTTCTGGTAAGCTAGAACATTTTAAAGCTAAATAGGCACCAAAATAAGGCTCTCCTTTTGCCTCCACGATTCAAAAGTCCTTCCCTGCTAGAGCACCAGTCATATGGAATATCCCTTGTACGACCAGACAGTCAGAATTCAAAAGCAACAAAAGTCATAGCTTCACGCCCAAATGTGAAACAAGCTCTAGCTCAGCAAAGGCAACTTGCTAAGGTGGTTGAAAGTCCAAACCAAACTGTAAAATCTCAAACCCAGAAAGAAACTGAGGAGGAGGGGGAGGAGGAAGATGATTATGGAGATCCAAGTATAAATGAGTTTATTCTGACAGTGAAACTCTACAATCTCAGGAAAACACAGGTGAGCCTCCAGGGCCCCCTGAGCAGGCTGAACCTTCCAAATCCCAGCCGGAGACCCAAACTCAAAATCCAGAGAACCCTGAGATGAGGCAATCCTCCCTACTCCAGGAAGAAGCCCTAGAAGAGCTCCCAGAGTCCTCTGAAGAAGGCCTAACGGAAGCTACACATGCTGAAGGCCTAACGGAAGCTACACACGCTGAAGGCCTAACGGAAGCTACACACGCTGAAGGCCTAACGGAAGCTACACATGCTGAAGGCCTAACGGAAGCTATACACGCTGAAGGCCTATCACTCCATCTCTATCAGAGGGTACACATGCTGAAGCCTCAGCTTCTGTGTCTCCGTCAGTGGGTACCACTTATGGACTCCCAGCAACTACACCTCAACCAATGACTGTGACTCCTTCTCCAAATCTCTCTCCAAGAGTTTTCATCACTCCACAATCAGATATCCTAGTTATTTGTTATGTACGTATGAGTCAATCTCCAACAGCATTAATTCCAGAGCTTCCACACACTGAAGGCAGATCTCTGGATCTGGACTTTGCCAAGTTAACATATCCTACATATATTAATGAAGAAAAAGAATTAAATGGAGAAATTAAATCAAATATCCCTATCTACACCAGCATATGTGATCTCTGTGTATGAGGCACAGGAACCTCCTGTGGGGACAACAGGACTAATCAGTTCACCCTCTGCTTCAATCCATAAGGCTTTATTAAGTCTGTGATAGGGACCCTCAGTAGTAACCCATCTTTGGGACCTGCTTTTGCTTCCTATCTCATAAGCTCTCATCTTTGAACCTATAATAAACTCTTCCAAAAATTCATACTCCCACTGTCTGTGAAATTTAGTCTTTAATGTCACTAGACAAGCGCCTGCAAGCCACTGGCCTGGGATGGATTTGGTGGCCACTGGCTGTGTGGGACCCAATCTATCCTCCCCTGTCCCCCCAAACACCCATTTCTTGCTCACCTGAGGTGACAGGCTTCTGTCACACTCAGGAATCCTAGCTTTCTCCCCGTGTCCTGCATCAGCATCACTACACAGAAGTCCTTTATATATTAACTCAGCTTCTACTTTTGAAGCAAAATTTAGAATCTTTGAATCAGTAGAATGATGGCTGGCCCATTTTTCCTCAGAGGAAATATCATACCACCTAACTGACAGGAAAACATAGGGGTGTAGTTGACAAAAAAGAAAAGGTTTTCAATCCGGAAATTTTGCCTGCACAATTGTATTTCAGACATGCGTCCAGCAGGCCCTTTAAGGGCTATACAATTATATTTTCGAACATTGACAAACTTTTGTCCTATTTCAATGTTTGTAACTTGGGATTGCTAGTAAAAAGGAGGAAGAGTTAAGGTGCCTGGAGCCGGACAAACAATTTTGAATACCCTCCCTGCCCCTCCACTTTCCCGGAAAGTTCTGTCCCACCTAACCAAAGAACTGCTGGGGTAAGGGACCACCCAAGAGCGTAGTCAAACCCTGTCTACGCTAGGGCAGGTTTTGGGGGGGGGGCGGGGGTCGTGGGTCGGGGAGATTCTCCAAAAAATGGGTTTCTCTTCAGCCTGGGATAGATATACTGGCACTGTCACTATGGGAGAAGGCTCCGTACACAGTGCAGACAGGATCCAGCCTAGTGACGCTTTTGTAACAAAGGTGTCCTGTCATATAGGGCAGGGCAGCCGCAGTTGCCTAGGCTCCCTGAGCGCAGGGTCTTTCATCCAGTTTATCGCTGGACAGCGCGCTACAGCACTGTGCATCGCCTCCATACTGAATGTCATGTCCTTACCCCAAGGTATGACTCCACTGGACTTCTGCTTCTGCGCCCCAATGCTTCCCCTCACCGGGCAACTTTTGTTGGTGGTGACCCCATATCCTATTCTGCTGCAGAACCCAGTCCAGTTAACCTCAGAGCACTCTTGGCTCCCCTCTGATTGTCCAATCAAATCTCGGCATGCAGATGCAAGGGATTTAGATTACCTGGCATCCTCTGCTTCGTCCCGAAAGTTGTCCTCATTTCCGGAGTTGATGGAGAGTTTTCTTCCTTTCCAGGATACAGATTCCTCTGGGGAGCGGCACCCAAAGCCAGATCAGCTCATTGTTTCACACCGGGATCTGAACAGCAAGCTGACTCCTTCTGGTAAGCTGCCCCAGAACATTTTAAAGCTAAATTGGCACCAAAATAAGGCTCTCCTTTTGCCTCCACGATTCAAAAGTCCTTCCCTGCTAGAGCACCAGTCATATGGAATATCCCTTGTACGACCAGACAGTCAGAATTCAAAAGCAACAAAAGTCATAGCTTCACGCCCAAATGTGAAACAAGCTCTAGCTCAGCAAAGGCAACTTGCTAAGGTGGTTGAAAGTCCAAACCAAACTGTAAAATCTCAAACCCAGAAAGAAACTGAGGAGGAGGGGGAGGAGGAAGATGATTATGGAGATCCAAGTATAAATGAGTTTATTCTGACAATGAAACTCTACAAACTCAGGAAAACACAGGTGAGCCTCCAGAGCCCCCTGAGCAGGCTGAACATTCCAAATCCCAGCCGGAGACCCAAACTCAAAATCCAGAGAACCCTGAGATGAGGCAATCCTCCCTACTCCAGGAAGAAGCCCTAGAAGAGCTCCCAGAGTCCTCTGAAGATGATGAATCTTCAGAAGACAATGAATTCCCAAATCAGCATCAACTTGCTTCTGAGGGGGTTCCAGCATTAAGTCATTCTGAGATAAATAGTACATCTCCAAATAAAATTGAAGCTCAGCACTCAAACCGACCAAATGTCACATGGAAGCCTATGGAACTCAAGATTGAAGCAACTACAGGAGCTAAGGGAACTCAAGGTACTCTGAGCCAGAAGCAGGCCCTAGCCCAGATTCTAGAGAGTCCTGAGCAAGAGGACACAGCCCTGCTTCCAGAGACCACATCTCAGGCTACAACATCAAGTCAGTAGCAAACTGAGTCAACATCACCCAGTGTTACATCTCAGCCTTTGGACCTGGAGCAAACCATAACTTCAGATAGTAGTACAACATTGGAGAGTACAGTTCTTTCTCCAAATACCCTGAGGTGACACCTGTAAGAGACAAGCAAAGCTGACTTCCATCTGGTAAGCTAGAACATTTTAAAGCTAAATTGGTGACCAAATAAGGCTCTCCTTTTGCCTCCACGATTCAAAAGTCCTTCGCTGCTAGAGCACCAGTCATACGGAATACCCCTTCCACGAACAGACAGTCAGAATTCAAAAGCAACAAAAGTCATAGATTCACGCCCAAATGTGAAACAAGCTCTAGCTCAGCAAAGGACTTGCTAAGGTGGTTGAAANAAAGGAAACCAGATTGCTCCCAGGCTCTTGGGCCGCCCTTTGAACCTCAAGAAGTAAAGGCTATTTCCTGTTGGGCAGTCCTCAATTGCTGAAAAACTTGGTGAAAGTGGCTTGAGACTAAAGAAACGATTTATCAAAAGGAGAGCTTTAAGGGCTGGAGAGATGGCCTAGGGTTAAGAGCACGACTGTCTTGCAGACCCGGTTCGATCCCAGCACCCACATGGGCTGAGAACCGTATATCCAATTCCAGGAGAACTCCAGTTCCAGGGGAATCCAACCCCTCTTTTGACCTCTGCAGCATTGCACGACAAGGCGACAAACCTACATGCACACATACAATCATACACATACAAAAATAAATAAAATTTAAAAAAAAAGGAGAGCTTTAAACACTTTGCAGAGCAACCCTGGAAATACTTTTGATATTGTCAGTTCTTAATTGGTCTTGTATAATTTGTTGCTTTATAATCACTTGATGTTTGAGGTTATTGAATGGTTGACTCTAGGGTGGAGTAGGCCCCTCCATTCCAAACTCAAGCCACTTAATATAATCAAACAGCCTAAGAGTAAAAACATCATAAACTTGAGAACGGTTAAGGGATAAACTGACTTTAATGAAGGTTGTTGTTTGTTGCATGGTGTATGGTGTCTCTATTAAAAGTGCCTAATGAAACTACAAATGTATAATATCAATTGAACATTTTGTTGAGTACATACCACCATCATGATTAGATTGCTCTGCTGTGGAACTCTCCACCTTTTTGGTGTGGAGCCTGGATGATTGATTCTCTCTTTTGAAAGGGATCTTTTGCTATCTCCCTTGAGGGTTTTCCTGGCATTGTTGATACCACTTGCCTGTCCACAAACTCTTGGTTAGCTTCCAGGAGTTACCACTAACAGCACCCACCCCCCATCCTGGTATCTGGTATCCCAGACTAGCCCTGGGGCATGACTCATATTCACAAATGTCTCCAATAAAGGGGCTGCTGTTGGTGTCCATTGGGCTGGACTCCTCTTCCAAAGTCTGACACTCCTGGCCATTATACAAAGGCTAAGTACAGCTTTAAGAACTGTTTGCCATGTGCCAGGCCTCCCAGCTGTCCTCCTCTGAGCCTGTTGATCTTTTTGCTGGTGGTGAATATTGTCTTTCTCTGGTGCCTTTATTGTCTTATGCTATGTGCCAATTGGATCTTCCCAAACCTCTGAAACCTTTATATTTCTTGCAAAGGAAGCGCTTGAGTTGCATTCAGCTCCACTTTTGTTCAGCATATCCCATCCCATTGAGGATTAGCAGGACCAACAGCAGCTCTTAATGATGAAGAGAGAAGCTGGCTGCAGAGGGCCTGCTCTCCTGCTATTTTGTCCTTTACAAGCTACCCACTTGCAGTCACAATTTCATGAATCAGTGCATAGCCTATATCAGATGTTTTCCTCCTTAACAATGAATCAAGATAAACAATTATTCTGAAACTGCAACACCTGTGTCCCATTTCTGCCTTTGAGCCCTCTTTAGCCTTTGGAAATTAATCCCTTTGGCCTAAAAGCCAATGTTCTTTTTTTTTTTTTTTTTTTTTTTTAAGATAGTTTTCTTTTCTTTAAAAAAATTTTTTTTATTTATTTACTTTCGTATGTGTATGAATGTACTGTCTGCATGCAGGTTTGTGCACCCATGTCGTGCAATGCCTCGGAGGTCAGAAGAGGATGTCGGATTCCCCTGGAACCGGAGTTAAAGACAGTTCTCATCTGCCATGTGGGTGATGGGGATCGAACCCAGGTCCTCTGCAAGAGCAGTTGGCCCTCTTAACCACTAGGCCATCTCTCCAGCCCCAAGGCCAATGTTCTTTGGGAGATGGACATTACTCATTACTTTTATTTGCATGTTGCTGTGAACACCTACTCTAACTATGTAAGGGCTTTTCCTATGACAGTAGACTCTGCAGCAAAAGTTTGCCAGCACTTGCTCTACTGTATATTGATTATGGGTGATCCACGTCAGTTAAAAACTGAGAATTTCCAGGCATATACTAGTGTTCAGTTTAAGCACTTTTGCACCTTTTGGAATCTCTCACATAACTGGTATAAATCATAATCCCAAGAGCCAAGGCATTGTTGAAGGAATGCATATGACTTTAAAGTAACAATTACAAAAAGAAGGGGGCGCTCTATACAATGCAGTATGCAGAGCACTCTTTTTTTTTTTAATTTCATATGTGTATGAATGTACTGTCTGCATGCAGGTTTGTGCACCTGTGTCGTGCAATGCCACGGAGGTCAGAAGAAGGTGTCGGATTCCCCTGGAACTGGAGTTCTCCTGGAATTGGAGTTTCAGACGGTTCTCGGCCGCCATGTGGGTGCTGGGGATCGAACCTGGGTCCTCTGCAAGAGCAGTTGGCGCTCTTAACCGCTAGGCCATCTCTCCAGCCCGCAGAGCACTGTACTACAAATTCTCTGTCAGTTTTGAAACCAGACATGGTAACTCCAGTCCATGGGCATTGGAGCCCTTTGACAGGGCTGGAAGGGTCCAGATTCTCTACTGACAATGGGAAGAGGGTATGTTTGTATATTCCCACAGACCTAATCATGACCAATCTGAGTGCTGGAGAGAAGTGTCTGACCTCATACTATAAGGGATGGACCAGGAGCCATTAGCAGAGAGTTTGGCCCATCTGAACATCAAGGAGAAATGCAAGAAGTCTGGGAAAATGCTGCTTTGCCAAGAGCGGACACATGGGATGACATATAGGGACCTCAGTTTCCTTGGGTCACAGGCATAGAGCCTGAGACATCCAAGAATGGTGCTAAGCCATGGGCCCACTGCTGGAGGACCTTCTGTGTGCTTCTCTGATTATCAGTGGTGTGGCAGACCAGGTATTGCAGTATACCTAGGAGCACATGTGCCCAAGTCACTGTTCCTGCTGAAATCTCTCTGGGTTCATTCTATTTTTCAAAACCAAAACAACTGCTCACAATCTGTCCTAATGAAATCTGTTTGCTGTTTTCAGGTTTTACTTAGGCTCAGTGTGAGAGACTCTTCACCTCTCCTCCCAGCTATGAGGAAAGTCAATTACTATGGTAATGACTCCTTAATGGGACTTGCCTGTGACTTCCTTTGTATCTCTTAACTGACTAACAGACATGAGATCTATTGGAGGGATATTCAGTCCACCTTAAAAACAAGGATAAGGGGAATGGAAAGATGGCCTAATGGTTAAGAGCGCCGACTGCTCTTACAGAGGACCTGGGTTCAATCCCCAGCACCTACATGGCGGCTGAGAACCATCTGAAACTCCAATTCTAGGAGAACTCCATTTCCAGGGGAATCTGACACCCTCTTCTGACCTCCGCGGCATTGCACGACACGGGTGCACAAACCTACATGCAGACAATTCATTCATACACATACGGAAATAAAAAAATAAAAAAAAAGGATAAAAAGTAAAATTCATTAAAGGGAGTACCAAAGCCAAGTATAACCATAAGATCCTTGAGAGCTTTGTGATTAAGTAACACACATTGGCAGAGGAGGGCTTCAGTACCAGGTATGGAGTACTTTGGGATCTGTTGGCTAGGGAGGCTTCAGAAGCCCCCAAAACAAAGGCTATTTGCCTGTGATCTTGGGTGCACAAGAAGCAGATGGTAAGACCGTACTGCTGAAGAGAGGACATGGTGTGAGCATGAAAAAGGAAGTGTATTGAGACCTTGCTACAAATGGATGGCTGACCATGGTGTCAGAGAGCATTATGAAGATCACTGCAAAGATATGGTCTCTAAAGTTTACTACAGACCTCATATGCAATACCTTCCCATACCAAAGAAGAGTGAAGTAAGTGGCACCCAGAAAAATTCTAATTGGATCTGTGGCCTGTTCCTTTGGGGGAGTATGACATATGACTGATACTGCAAGCATGGTAGGTACTCTCTAGTGGCAGGAGACTTTATAGACCACATCAGAAAGCTAGTGCCATTCTTTTGCACAAAAAGGCCACATTCTCAAACTAAAATATCATCCAAACATTTGTGTTTGTGCCCATAACATAGCTTGATGTAATGGTTTAAGTGTCTGTGCTTATTTTTGTGTTTTATCAACATAATTAAAAGGAGACTCCTGAATGAGTGAAAACTTGGGTGGACCCAGGAGTCTGATACGTAATCTCAGAGACTCTTTCTTGCTCTCCCCTCTAAGGCCCAGGGAGTATCAAGGAAGAGGTGGTACACCAGCTTGTGAAGGCCAAAAGGGGAGGATGAATTGTGAAATTGCAGTGAATAAAGATCTGACTTTCGTTTGATCAGTATGCTTGTGTGTGTATACTGATCAAACAGCCTTGTGGACTTCTAGGCACAACCAGATTCCTTCATTCTCAGCTGATCTGTATAAAATTGGATATAGGGGGCTGGAGAGATGGCCTAGCGGTTAAGAGCACCAACCGCTCTTACAGAGGACCCGGGTTCGATCCCCAGCACCCACATGGCGGCTGAGAACCGTCTGAAACTCCAATTCCAGGAGAACTCCAGTTCCAGGGGAATCCAACACCCTCTTCTGACCTCTGCGGCATTGCACGACATGGGTGCACAAACTTGCATGCAGGCAGTACATTCATACACATACAGAAATAAATAAAAGTTATAAAAAAAAATAAAATTGGATATAGATACTTGCTAATTGGTCTTGCATGAATGTTGCTTATGTTTGTTGCTTATATTTACTGGTTGGTTTTCCCTGTATTAGATTTTTGCTTGGGCAGTGATTAGTCTTAGTGCTTTTGCAGAGTAGTCATGGCCATTCAGGCCAGACAAAGGAAACTGACCACCACTTCTATGAGAAAAAAAGCAAAAAGGGGGAGATGTAGGCACATGCAGGCTTACACATGCTCAGTGCCAGGCTGGCTTTACATACCTGTACGTCATTTCCTGGGCCCACCCCACTGGCCAGAGCAACATGTGGTGTGGAAGGTCTGGTATTGGAGGCTGGGAGGTCACAATCCTCATATTAACAACCTGTTGTATGAAATTAATTGGGCTTGTACTCACTGCCATGTGTCCTTGAGATGTGCTTGGGCAGTCTTGTGCATGTACTCTCCTCATAACCTGTTCCTATGAGGGATTAATGACACCCATACCTCTGCCTCCCAAGTGCTGGGATTAAAGGTATGTGCTACCACACCTGGCCAAAAATAAATATTTTAAAAAGGAATTTTAAGGATCTCTAATAACTTGGCTAGAATTTCTCAGCCTTAAAAATCTTGAAATGTGAGAGCAATCCTATCTGGGGAGTCTCTGCTAATCATCAAGCTTCTTGACCCAAGCCTATAAAGTTCACACCACTATAAACGTTAGTGGGAAGAGAGCACCATTCACTAGCATTATGACTTTCAAGACTCATAGGAGAGCAGTTGGTAATTATATGAGCTGTATTCACCCAATATATCAGTGCCACAAATGAAAACAAGCTTAATATCTTATACAACCTCTTACCTCGGTCACCTAAGTGCTAGGATTAGAAGAGTAGGCTAATGCACCTGGTAAAACTGAATTTTGATTCGTTAGAGTTAACTTAAAAACTTATTCATAGAAAAATGGTAACAACCATAGTTAACACATTTTACTTGCTTTTCATATAAGTAGAGTCCTGAGATTTTTTACATTTATCTTATTTACTCTTTGACTATTCCCCATAAGACAGGTTGAATTATTAGTCTTATTTTTCAACTAATAAGACTGCAGCTTAGCAATATTGAGCGCCTATAAATCTCTAGTTATGAAATCTAAAAATCTCCCAAAACCTAACAGGGAGAGTGAGAAGTCAAACTCGGTTGCCTGAAGCTTATAAACAATAGTCTTTGAGTCAGACAAGCAATTGAGAAAGAACATTTGGATGAAGCAATTTCTCCATGATTTGAGGCAAGTCATTCTACATCCATAAACTGGGGACAATGTATGCTATCAGTTTGCTCGAAAATATCACAAAACACAATTGTGAGACCATTGTCTTAATTTGGTGAATGAAAGCATAACTTGGAATATTTAAAATATTAGTATTTTCAGTCAGTTTTTAAAAATAAGATGTTTTTCACATTGAGATTTAAGTACTTTGAGATAATCAAGAAAGCCTTACCTTAAGCCACAATAAGCAGTTTCTAGAAAGAAGCTCTCTGAATAGTGAACTTCTATGCTCCTTTCCATTTTCTAAGGAATGATGACTGTCTAGTCAAACAAAATGGATTTAAGATACCTGCACAAATAATAATTGTAAAAAAAAAAAATGAAAATACTAGGCTGGGCATGGTGGCACACGCCTTTAATCCTAGCACTTGGGAGGCAGAGGCAGGTGGATCTCTGTGAGTTCAAGGCCAGCCTGGTCTACAGAGTGAGTTCCAGGACAGCCAGAGCTACAGGGAGACCCTGTCTCAAAAAAGACCAAAAAGCCGGGCGTGGTGGCGCACGCCTTTAATCCTAGCACTTGGGAGGCAGAGGCAGGCAGACTTTTGCGAGTACAAGCCAGCCTGGTCTACAGATGAGTTCCAGGACAGCTGGGCCTACAGGGAGACCCTGTCTCAAAAAGACAAAAAGACAAAAAAAAAGTGAAAATACTTGTAGAATTCTTAGATAATTATTCTATCCTGGAAAGACAGGCACAGTCTGACCCCCTGACCTGCTCTACTGTGGGAACATCCTGTAGGGCCCATGTTCACTGCTCCAATATATTCCAGATAGGAGCTGAAAGATCCAAGCCCACTGATTTCACATTGGCAGGTGGAAGATATTCTCCCCAAATAAATTAAAAAGAGAAATATTATTTTGATTAAAATATATTTTTTAAAAAATTTTTTTATTAATTTTATTATATTTCTGTATGTGTATGAATGTACTGTCTGCAGTGCAATTTTGTGCACCGTGTCGTGCAATGCCCGCGAGGTCAGAAGAGGGTGTGGGATTCCCCTGGAACTGGAGCTCCTGGAATTGGAGTTTCGAACGGTTCTCGCAGCCGACCAGTGGGTGCTGGGGATCGAACCCGGGTCCTCTGTAAGAGCGTCCGCACTCTTAACCGCTAGGCCATCTCTCCAGCCCTATTTTAAACAAAATATTTGAAACTGTTAAATAATAATATTTTTTTTTTAAACCAAAAGATGTCATGTTTTCCCCTAAGGAAGTCGTTTGAAGGTTCCTCCTGTGGCAAAGCCAAGCAACACAATCTTCTGCCCTTGTGCTCCACATGGGTCCCCCCCCCCTAAGGTCCAAAATAAGGTCTAGCTAAGCAGTGTCCCGTGTCTTGAATCTTCCGCACTGGCCTCCATGCCAGGCCTGGGTAGTCCAACAACAGCAGTTCTAACACTCTGAAGAGCTATCCAGTAAGCCACTCAGGCGCTGGATAGTTTTGTCTTTTATGACAGGGTCTCTCTGTTGCCCCGCTGCTCTGGAACGTTCATTGCTATGTAGACCAGGCCCTGACCTTGCCGTCCCCGGTGCAGGGATTAAAGTCATGCAACCACACTGGCTTTTTTTTTTTTTTAACAAATTTTTTTTTTTACTTATTTTTTTAATGTGTAGGTGTTTTGCCTGCATGGATGTGGTACACCAGTTGTTTAGTACCAACATAAGGCCGGCGGTGTTGAATTCCTCTCTGGAACTGGAGTTTATGAAAAGTCGTAGATGCATGTAAGGTGCTGGGTAAATCGAACTTGGATCTTCTTTAGAGCAGCCATCATGCTCTTAACCGGGAGCCCCTCTTTCCTTCCGCCTCTATTTTTAAACATTTATTATTATTATTAATTTTTTTTTATATATATTTATTTACTTTTTGAGACAGAGTTCCCTTTTAGTCCCAGTTGGCCGTGGACGCTCACTCGGTAGACAAGACTGGCCTTGAACTCACAGAGATCGGCTTGCTCCTGCCCCCAAGTGCTAGATTAAAGGCATGCACCACACTGGCCGGCTCAACCGTGCCCCTTTTCCTTTTTTTAATTTTTTTAATTAGATTTATTTTTTTATATTTTTAATTTATTTTTTTGTATGTGATTGAATGTACTGTCGGCATGCAGGTCTGTGCACCCATGTCGTGCAATGAGCCGGAGGTCAGAAGAGGGTGTCAGATTTCCCCTGGAAACTGGAGTTCTCCGGAATTGGAGTTACAGACAGTTCTTAGCCCCAGTGGG
>VZQC01003810.1:393159-454904 GCA_009823505.1 Rhizomys pruinosus | reverse complement strand
TTTGTCATTTCATTTCTATTCTTGTGAGATGGTCATGAACTTTTGGGGAACCAGGATAGAATGTTACTTAGCTCACACTATTTGGATCCCTTATATAAAGAGATTTACATCCTTCAATTGTTCCGGGGAGGTCTTGTATGTCACAGTGATGGCCTATAGCTAATGGCTGGTTCGCTCCAGCAATCGATGCGGTGTGTGAAATTAGACGATAGGGGCACGGTGATAGCACCCCGTCTTAGCGAGGTTGTGCCAGACCACCTGGAGGGACCAGAAACTAGCCGCGATAAATCTCGCACCATGATTGCTAGAATGGAGCTCAAAGCAGGCCCACAGCCTAGCTCACGCAGAGTGGCGGTCCGGGCGATTTCGAAAGAAGAGCTGTACAAGCTCACAAAGTGGCGCAGAGAGAGACCCCAGTTCAGAGGAATCCGACACCCTCTTCTGACCTCCGCGGCATTGCAGGACACGGGTGCACAAACTTGCATGAGGACAGTACATTCATACACATACAGAAATAAATAAAATTATAAAAAAATTTTTTTTTAATCTCTTCTTTTTTTGTCACATTATAGAGACAATCTTTAGCTCTCGGTTTCTCATGAGATATCATAATGCTGATATTGTATCTGGTTTTGGAAAAGGACAGCTTCAAATGAAATTGGATCGAGAGCAGCAACACAGAATCTCTGACGGCCAGCTGTGCCTTCCGGCTCCGCACACACTCAGCACTCCCTCACCTGCCTTCCTAGCTTCTGATTTTAACTGCCGTTAAACAGGCAGATTAACTAAAAAGTGACTAATTTGTCAGTGTGCTCCCTTCCATCCCTGCATTTCTTTGTAAGTACTGCTTCAGGGGGCCCTGAGGGTTAATTTGCAATGTGCATCTGACCTAGGAATCTAACCACAATAACCCCATGCTTCAACTGGAAAACAATCAATTCTAAGCATATTTAATATGTTATGCACTAGTTATTTGGGAATTTCCTTGTGCAGGACTATATATTATATATATATATATATATATATATATACTATATTATATGTTTTTACTCTTGGAAAGCTTTCTTCAATCAAGCATAGCACACCACCCTGCCCTTTACACCACTGTCTCTTTTCACACATGACAGCATCTTTTACTTGGTCTCTTGCTTCCTGTTTTCCTAGCTTAATCCAGTTCTGCCCTGCAAAGAGATACTCATTAAACAGAGAGCTTGCTTTTTTGTTTTGTTTTGTGTGTGTGTGTGTGTGTGTTTTTTGTGTGTGTGTGTGGTTTTTTTTTTTTTTTTTTTTTTTGAGACAAGGTCTCCCTTTAGCCCCAGCATGGTCTGGAGCTTGCTCTGAGTAACCGGCTGGATTGAACTCACAGAGATCCACCTGCTTCTGCTTCCTGAGTGCTGGGATAAAAGGCGTGTGCCACCACGCCTGGTGAGAGCTTTTTTTGTGATATTTTCTGTTCCTGTACCTCCAGGAAGCCCCCACAGCCTTCAAAACACATCACTTGCTGAGACTTTTCATGGCGCACCCTGACCTGTACTCCTAACTCCATCCTTGATCGTGACTTCATCTCCCAATATTTCTAAACCACCTAGCATCAGTGGATATTTTGTGGGTGGTCGTAGCATGTCCTCTAGTCCACTTACCTTGACTGGGTGTCTCAAGGGCAACACCCAGACTAGCCTTACATACTGGCTGCAGGTCTTAAGCCTTACAGGTCCTCTGGGAAGAAAGAGTCTTAAGGCAGCCTCATTTACTCTCAGGTTGACTGAGTTAACATAATTTGGAAATGAATGGCATCAGTTCTCTTCTTTTTTTCTCTTTAATTCTTGGACTAAAAGAAGTAAGGAGCAGGGAATTTACGTACAGCTTCTATGCACCTTCCCTTATTACTGGTTCTTACTTCAGAACCATTTTGGCCATTTGCAATTAGATGTCCCTAGTTTCTTCAAGGAAGGCTGTCCTCTCTGGTTAGTTTTGCAGCCTGCAAGAGGCATATGGTGAGGGGTGGGAGGAGAGAAGACATGACCAAACACTCCCCTCTCCAGTCAAGGGTCAATAGGTCAAAATACCTGTGCACCTCCATTCCTGTCTCTGATGATGTATTTACTTATAGATAATTGTAGTTTGGTTTGGTCATTTCCATGGTGGGCCATGCAGAATGCATGTGTGTGACAGCAGAACACACAGAGACACATTAAGTTATGAATCCAAATACAGAATGGACCTTTATTCATATAAACAGATCATTATATTGGCAATGTGACCTCACCTCCCAGGGTCCATTCCCAGATCTTTGCAACATCACATTCCTATTCATGGACATAATTAGGGAGGTCCCATGACTCTCACTTGTGCCTCTGGGAGATACTGACTGGAACGTCAGCCCATGTATACCTAAGCTCAGATTAGATTGGTCTATGTCCTAGTTTGTCTTCTATTGCTGTGACAAAACACTCTGATCAACACCAACTTGGGGAGGAAAGGGTTTATTCAGCTTACATCTCCCAGGTCCCAGTCATCACTTTAGGGACCCAAGTCAGGAACACTCAGGGCACGAACACATGAAGGCCAGGAGCTGAAGCACAGGCCATGGAGAAATGCTGTTCATGGCTTGCTCCCCTGGCTCATGCCCAGCTCTGCCCTCATAATACCTATACAACAACCATGCCCAGGGTGGCAACTACTCATTTGTGGGCTGGGCCCTCCCACATCTCTTGACAATAAGACAATACTACCCACAGATGTGGCCACAGGCCACATCCAATGGAGCAATTCCCAAATTGAGGCTCCCTCAACCCACAGGTGTGTAAGTTGAACTAAAGCTATCCAGCACAATTGACCCCTTGTCAACGTGACACACAGAAACACAAATCATGTATTTAAACACCACCTTTCCAGTTTCTTATCCCCAAAGAACGAGTGTTAACATTAATTACAACCTAAATAGACAGTAACACCTTAAAAGCCCCACAGTCCTTAAAATGGTCAAACATTAAAAGTTCACACAGTCATTAAATAGTTCTTAACATGTGGGCTGCTGTAAAATCCAAAAAAAGTATTGTCTTATTTCAAAGGGAGAATCAGGCACTCTCAAACAAAAACCTAAGTCCAGCAAAGTAGCTAAAGGGGTGGACACCTGGGATCTCACTCATGATCCGTTCTGGTCTCACGGTGTTCGGCAAGCTCCACTTCTCATGACTCTGCTGTCTGTGGCACACACAGCTATCTCGCAGGCCCAGGCCAACTCAGTCCCCCACCTGTCAATGAAGCGTCTTGGTGGTCATCCCACAGTCCCAAGCATACTCAAAAAAAGCATGGGGTCGCCAATGAAACTGATGAAGGCAGCACCCAAACTTCACCAATGGCCGCTTCTGCCTGTCCTGGTGCAAAGCCTCAGCTTCTCCTCCATGAACCATGAATCTGGGGTCTTCACTGCAACTGAGGTGCACTTCCACCAATGGGTCTTTCCTGACCTACACGTGCCAGCCTCGGGTGCTCTCTGTGCCCTCAATTTCAACACCAGAACCATAGAGGAGACTCTATACACACTACAGTCCTGCTTCTGGCTTGAGACGGAAGCTCAGGCCCCCTCTGGAAACAACAGGTCTGGGTGCCGACCCTGAAGAAATTCTTCCAGAAGGATTTCACCACAGTGATTGCTGGTCTCTTTGTTAACTCAGCTGATTCTTCAGCCCAGATACCCAGCATCAATTGTCCCAGTAGACAAACAAAAGATATCACTTCAGGTTCCGGTCTCTTGTTTACTAGAGCTGATTCTTTCAGCCCCAGATGAACCAGAACCCAAACCCACAGATTACAGGTCCCCTGATGATCGCTGTTCCCCTTTGAAACTAGAACTTCACAAGCCAGGCCTCGCTCCATCTTCTACAAATCCGTCAGCAAAACTGCTCCAAGCTCCACAGCACAATCTTTAGGCATTCAATGAACTTCGCCCAGCCCAAAGTTCCCAAACGCCTCTACAATCCTTCCCCATAACACCAAGGTCAGGGTCTGTCACAGCAATACCCCACGCTTCTGGGACCAATTTCTGTCCTAGTTTGTCTTCATTGCTGGACAAAATACTCTGACGGACACCAATTTTTGGGGAGGAAAGGGTTTATTCAGCTTATAAATCTCCCGGTCACAAGTTCATCACTGAGGGAGCCCCAAGGCATGAACTCAGGGCAGGAACCATGAGGCACGGAGCTGAAACACATGCCATGGAGGAATGCTGTCACACGTGGCTTGCTCTTCTGGTTCATGCCCAGCCTGCATTCTTATACCATACACAACCACCGCCCCAGGGTGGCACTACTACTCAGTGTGGGCTGGGCCCTCTCCCACACTGCTCGACCAATTAGTAAGACAATTATCCACAGATGTGGCCACAGGCAATCCAATAGAGCAAATTCCTCCCCAACTGAGGCTCCTCAACCCAGGTGTGTCAGGTGGACACGAAGCTATCCAGCACAGTCTATATACCCCATTTTTTTGTATTACTTCCACAAGCTCATATAGTATCATAGAATTAGTGGTCAACTATCGTTGTCTGACCCAAATGGCCATGACTGCTCTGTAAAAATTCTAAGACTAATCTATGCCCAAATAAAAACATTATAGAGAAAACCAACCAGTAAATACAAGCAACACTTACACATAGCCATTAGCAAATATCTGTGTCCAGTTTTACACATATAGGGAATTTGGTTGTACCACGAAGTCCTCAAAGTCCATGCTGGAAAGGCTGCATATTAATTATGTTGACCAATGAAAGTCCAGTCCCTATTTGCTGTGAGCTAATGATTTACCCCCATCTCCTCAGTCCTTATACTCTGAGGCATCCCCTCTTCAACAAGTGGTCCCTAGGCCTTGAGGAAAGAGGGTGAAGGAGGGTGAGAAGGAGAAAGAGTCATTTTTCCTTTGGGAGTGACAATCCGACTCTCAGGTCCTGTCCAAGCTTTGGCTTCTAATGGTTGCATCTCATCCAGGGGCTCTTTCTAATTCTTTCTTTCTTAATTCTTCTAATAAACACAAATAGCAAGAACTACCGGCACTTAAATATTAAGGACGCATGAAAAGTCCACATTATGGGGACAGGCATAAATTTTTAGAATGGAATATAAAAATAATTAATCTAAGACTTGTGGCTTTGTACCAAGGATGAAAAGGTGCAAGCTTATGGTATCAGCAGTGTGCTACCCACCACCCCCAAAGGAGTGGAGTCAATTGCCAATTAATATTTGGGGTTGGCACTAATATCCGGCTGCCACTACTGCTCCATCCCAGGAAGTGAAGTGTAGCGGATGAGTCTTGCTTGACCCAAGGAGGCCATTTTTCCAGAAACCTTCATGGTGTTCTCTGGCACCATAGAGACCAACTAACTGTCCATTTGTAGGGCAAGATCTCTCTACACATTGTTTTCATGCTAACACCAAGTCTTCAACAGTAGGGTTTTTTTTTACCGATTCCTTTTGCAGGTACCCCCAACATTTAGGCAAATAGCCTTTGTTTGGGGGGGATTTTAGGGCACCCAGCCAACAGCTCCTTTTAAAAGTAGTCCCATAACGGTAACCATAAGATTTTAATCCATCCAGTTTATCTCTCAACCTGGCTGTAAGCAAAATCATAGAGGTAAAAAAAACAAGGGCAATTATCCAGAGGGATAGGCACAAATGTCCATGTCACCATATGTTTTGGATGTATAGACAAATCATTTCCCGTTCCCTACTGGTACCAAGTCACACCTCCACTAATGGTTTCACCATTAATCTTTTAAGATTTTACAATTATATTTGGCCCTGATACTCCTCTTTACTGATTTTACTTTTTATCTTTATTCTTTCATATACGTGGGATATGTCTCCACCATTCTCACCTCCATAAAACACCGAGACATTATATTAGGTTTTTTTTTATTAAACATAAACTAGGTCAGACATAGCATGGGAAAAGTTTATCTATTTGGATCCATTGTTGCACCAAAGCACAAATGAGGGGCATTAGTTTAGCTATTTTTTTAGTAACTGGTCATTCTCATTTAGAGGCTCTTTAGAACAAAACCTGGCCTTCGTACTTTCTTTAGTGTTATTTGGGGATAAAGGAATATGCCTCCCGATGTCATGTCTGTTAGTCAAAGGAAGCAGCCAAATAAGTCTCCTAAAGAGTCACTGCCATAATAATTGACTTAACCCAGAGAGACGCCAGCAGGAACACATATGTATCAACCTGTGTGTTGGTTCCCTGCAAAGTGGGTCTTTTTTTTTTTCAAACTTCTCTCATTCATTTTTTTGGATGTTAGGTGGGCCAGTCTTTTTCCTGGTGGCACCTGGTCCATTTCTATACTCTAAGAAATGACGTATCTTGCAGGCACCTAACTTGGTCATGGCTCTATCTGTGGGAACATACAAACAAACCCTTTTCCCATAAGATACTAAAGGATTAGTGTGTCATATTTTCATTTTTAAAATTGAAAAATTGACAAGTTTTCAAGTAGAGCATGCTCTGTTTAACTGTGTCCTAGAGGGAGCCATAGGAACACTCCAGCATCTTTTGTATTAGCATCATGAACAAGACAGTCTGTCTTGATTTTTAGACGTTTTACTTTAAATTATAAATTTTAAAATGTAGTGGATGACATATACCCATAGACAGGAAGCAAGTTGTAAAGGTCCACTCAGCCCATTTAAACTGGCAGCCGGGCGGTGGTGGCGCACGCCTTTAATCCGAGCAACTTGGGAGTCAGAGGCAGGCGGAGCTTGTGAGTTCAAAAGGGCAGCCGGTCTACAGAGTGAGTTCAGGAACAAGCTGGGGCTAACAGGGAGACCCTGTTCTCGAAAAGACCCAAAAAAAACAAAAAAAACAAAAAAAACAAAAAAAAAAAAAAAAAAAAAAAAAAAGAAGAACAACAAAAATAAACTGTCACCTATTAGACTGTACTTTTGGTTCAAGGAGGCAAAACCCAGGCGTGTTTTGAGTCAAATTATCTTTGTAGGTAAAAGAAATGTCACTGGTAATATAGGAATACAGAGAAACATAGAAGACACTTGTGGTACATTTAATCCCAAATTTGTTACTGGAAATCTAGTATAAATGAGGAGTAAAACAAATATTAATAACAATTGTAATTCCCAATTAGTTTAAGTGTATTACCATTTCTATATTAAAATATTTTAAACATAAATAAATAAAATTACCTTTAATCCTAGCACTTGGGAGGCAGAGGCAGGCAGATCTCGTAGTTTCGAGGCCAGCCGGGTGGACAGAGTGAGTTCCAGGACAGCCAGAGCTACAGGGAGACCTTTGTCTCGCACAAGCCCCCCAAAAATATTTAAGCAGTTTTATTTAATGTAGGCTTTTACATTTTTACTAAACTTTTATTTTTTTTATTAAATATTTTATTTATTTCTGTAGGTGTAATGAAATTACTGTCTGCATGCAGTCTGTGCACCTGTGTCATGCAATGCCGCAGAGGTCAGAAGGTGGGTGTACGGATTCCCCTGGAGCTGGGAGTTCTCCTGGAATTGGAGTTTCGGGCCAGTTCTCACCCGCCTTTGGGTTGCTGGGATTGAACCCGGGGCCTCGCAAGAAAAAAGTGGAGGGGGGTCAGGCTTTCTTATCTTCTAGCCATCTCTCCAGCCTTTACTAAACTTTTAACTCAATACAATGTGCAGACAAACTTGGGCAAAAACTGAGCACCATTTAAATAAACCTTGACCAGACAGATATTTTTGCTTTTTAAATTCCTTGATTGAACTATAACCTTACAGAAATTAAGGTTATTTATACAGCTTTAATCTTTATTTATTATAACCAAACATTTAAGAACTTACTACTTGTGCTGACTGTCTTATTAAGCCTGTATAAATCTTTAATAAAAACCACTCTATGAACATGGGAACATTTACTTTAACACAATTAATTTTAAAGTAACAAACTTTACAAGAAGGTTTAAATGACCCATTTCTGTAAATGTTTGGAGATGATTATCTAGATTTGGCATCAACTACTTTGCTTTATTTTATTTTAATTTTTTGGGGTCTTTTTGAGACAAGGGTCTTCCCTGGAGCTCTGGCTGGCTTTGTCCTGGAACTCACTATGTAGACCAGGCTGTCCTTGACTTCACAAAGATCCTCCTGCTTGCCTCTCAAGTGTAGGATTAAAGGCATGTGCCACCACAACCCAGCTCAACCTCCTTGCTTAAAGATATTTGATCTAGTTGGTTAAATTTGTTTGTACGATAAAACACATCTGAATATTTCTAGAAAATTGGGTTTGGAATAAGCATAAATATTTTTTTAAAAAACTAGCATATGCTTAAAACAAAAAAGTTTATTACACTTAACCATGACAATCTGTTAGAGACTACCCAAATTTCATCTCAGGTTTTGAAGGAGCATCACCAGTAGGTGACAGTAGATACCCAGTAAACATTTAAGTATTATACAATCTGTAAATAATTTACCAGTTGCCCTTAATAAAGACAAATAAATTACAGACAAACAACCAAAACCTTTGTTGAAATCACTTATCTGATAGGTGTTTCATTATATTAATAGACCTGAGTCTGGGATGGAGGGGCCAGTTCTGACCCAGAGTAAGCCTTTAATGAATTTAATGTAAACAGAATGCAAATATATCTAAATTTAATATAAAACTGGGGCTGGAGAGATGAACTCAGTCAGTTAAGAGCACCAACTGACTCTTACAGAGGCCCCCAGGTTTAATTTCCAACACTCACAGGGTGGCTAAGAACAGTCTATAAGCCAGGCATGGTGGCTGCACACCTTTAATCCTAGCACTTGGGAACAGAGGCAGGCAGATCTCTGTGAATTCAAGGCCAGCAAGACCCTGTCTAACAGAGTGAGTTCAGTCCAGCTGGGGCTGTAGGAAGTCCCCCTGGTTCCCTCAAAATATAAAAGATATAATATAGAAAGCCCAATTAAAAATTGTCACTACCAAAAGATATAAGATAAATAGTTTTGTGAGTTAAATAATACAGTGTTTTCATTTCACAGTAAAAATGCAATTAAAATTTTTTTTTCCCTAAAAAAATTTTTTTCCTGTAGGTTTTCTTTTTTAGAAATTCAGATTAGTATTTGTTAGCTTATTAAATTTTTGCAATGTCCATATAATTTGGTGGCATATATCACTCCCCTATTACCATCTCCTCTTATTGACCGATTTAAAGTGACATATATTATATACAGATAATAGGGCCTACAGAGACTCATTTGTGCCTCCTAATGGAATAGCTAGCTCCAGGCACAGAGGAACACCACATAGTGATGACTGAATTCAGAGTCCTTTAAGTTAGTATACCTCTTGTTGAGAATGAGGCTCCCAGCCAAGAGAGAGAACTCTGTACCCCTGAGGTAGAAGAGGAGGGTTTATAAAGCTTTAAACCACAATTACATCATACCAGGGCAAAGCCAATAATCAGAGAATCTTAAAGAGAGCACCATAGTCACACTGATCAGAGGAAGGTGACTTAAACAAAAAGTTTTCTAAGCTTAAGTTAGGAATAACAATTTGTACAAGAATTCAGAAACCTGGGTCCCTCCCAGAAACTGTAATGTGTTACTGTTTGCGCGGACCTTCTGCTTCTTCTACGCTGTAAGTTTTCCGCAATTTCTCTACAAGAATGTGCTGTCAGCATGACAACTTACTGCCTGGCTGGCTGCAGGGGCTAGTGGCTGGGCAGAGACACAGGGTAAAGTAAAAGTCAGCTCTAAACAAACACCGTGGAGTCTGTTTTGTCATTTCACTAAGGTCCTTTAGTGTGGGCACGGCCTTTGAGCCTGGTTGACCTAGGCAGAGTCCCATGCTTGAAGAGACTAGGTCTGTCCCCCTCAAAGCAGTCACCTGTTCCCAGAAATTCCATAGGTGGTGTTGGGGCTTCGTACCCACTTCCCCATGTTTATGATGTGATTTT
This sequence comes from Rhizomys pruinosus, assembly GCA_009823505.1. Taxonomy (NCBI): domain Eukaryota; kingdom Metazoa; phylum Chordata; class Mammalia; order Rodentia; family Spalacidae; genus Rhizomys; species Rhizomys pruinosus. The sequence goes on along the minus strand of VZQC01003810.1, from coordinate 444,976 downwards.
TCTCTTCTCTGGCTTGAACTTGATGATTTGTGCCTCCTGTCATTGTTGTTGTGAGTTCATATCACTAACTGACCGGCTGTCTGGAAAACTCTTTCCCTGTGGTCATCCCCTGACTCTGGCTGTTACCAATCCTTTCACTCCCTGAACCTTTGTAGCAGAATTTTGATATAGTTGTCCTATTCAGGGACGAGCACTACTCTGCAGCTCCTGTACTCTGCATGTTGGACAGTTGTGTGATTTTTCTTTGTTAATTACCATCTGTTATATAAGGAAACGTCTCTGGTGAGAAGTGATAGATCCATTAATCTATCAGTATGACAGTAAGTCATTAAGACTCAGTCTAATATGATAAGTACTTAATTAAAAAACTAGCCAGGAATGGTGGCACACAACTTTATTAATAATCCCAAGCACTAGGGAGGCAGAGGCGGTGGATCTCTGGGAGTTCAAGGCCCACCTGGTCCACAAAGTGAGCTGTCCAGTACCAGCCTGGGACGAAAAAGGGAGAACCCGTCCCTCAAAATACCAAAAATAACTCACAAACGCCCCCAAAGAAAGCCCCACCGCACTTAGTATTATGATTTCCTTGCTGCTTTCCTGTGACTGTCTAGTGGCAGGTGTCGAAAGCCTGATATCGTTTCCATTTTCAGGTATGGGCTCTACCCTAAGAACTGGACCTTCTATCCAATTAAATAGTTCTTGGTTACTCCCATAATATCTTGCGTCACTATTGTACCGGTGGGCATATCTCTTTTTTTTTTTTTTTTTTTGGTCGTTTTGAGACAGGTGTTCCCTGTAGCCCACCTATCCTGGAACTTACGATGTAGAACAGGCTGGCCGTCTCTAGCTCACAGAGATCCAACGTTGCCTCGGCTGCCTCCCTGAGTATTGGGATTACAGGCGTGCATCACCACGTCCGTCTGGGCAGAGGTCCTGGACAGGATAGTTGTTGTTATTGTAAGTCAAAGGATTCAGTGCTGGGTCAGGATGATGATTGTGTCTTTTCATTGTTCACTCCAGTAGGTATGCAAATAGCACCTCCAGCATTAGGAAAACAGTAGGCAGTGGAGATGAGGCTCTGCAGTCAATGCCAGCTTGGTTTCTCCATATCCTTTGAAACTATAGATTATTTAAAGTGTGTTTTTTGGATGGTTCTGAGTGTCCTGAAGATTTTAATTGTATGGTTTCTGGTAATGGATGTTTCTAATTTGATTCCATTCACTATGGGAACACACGCTGTACAAATACGTTCAGGGTTAAATCGTTGAGAGTTGACTTTGTGACTCACTCTGAGTACACAATCCCGATGGGTCATTTGCAAAGACTGTATTTTCTATACCTGTTGGGTAGAGGGTTCTGACATGCCAATAAGAGACTGCCGATGGGTTATATTATGATATTATGTTCTTGTCCCTATTAGTTACAGATTTCCTTTTTCCACAGTGTCACCATGTAGCCCCAGTAGGCCTGGAACATGTTAGGTTTAGATCAGGCTTGCCTCAATCTGATACTGATCAGCCTGCATTTGCCTATAGAGTGCTGGGATTAAAGGTGTGCCCCCAATGTCTGGTTTTCTCTAAATATTTTTTCATCTACTTTTTCTAGAAAGAATTGAAAATGGGGTAAAAGTTTCCAACTCTAATTGCAAATTTCTCATTTTAGTTCTATTACTCTTGACTCAAGTGTTTTGTAGCTTCACGGTTTGATGCACATGCATTTAGGAGCAGTATGTCTTGGTAGACTATGGACTGGTCCACAGTTGTGAATACCAGTCTTCAATATCAACATCCTTACAATTCAAAATCCTGAGTAACAAAGGGCCTGCAAAAATGTCCTAGAGAAATAATAAAAATTAATTAAACACACGTCAATATGTTTGGGAAACAGTATTTATTAGAGAGCTATAAAAACAGTGCAGAATATTACATAGGCTGTGTACAACAAAATAGGGAACAGCATCCAATTTTTCGCAAGCACAACTCCCCAGAGATACCAATGACAACTGTATGAACAAAAGTTATGAGCAGATGGATTGCGTTTATAAAGAAGTAGACCAGGAAATAAGGTAAAAAAAAAAAAAAGGAAATGTATTTCAATAACAAATGGTATTGATAAAAAAAAAAAAAAGATTGAAACAGGAGGCATGGCTTATGGTGCCCAGCAGCTGGGAGCAGCTGGTTACCTCAACCACGGAGAAGGGCAAGCTGTGTTTTGATGAGATCAATGAAAAGTCACAGCAAGTCACCACTGCAAATACAATAATCACCCCAGAGACACATGGTGAGAAATTTCATCCTTCACAAATGTACACTTGGGGACATCTCTTTGTTTATGGAGGAAAATTCAACACTTTTATGTCAAGGAGCAATGATCCATACCAACGACACTGTAAACACCTTAAAGGTTTTAAGTGGATAGCACAGAAAATGTGGAGATACAATTGATAGTGCATCAAATTGTAAGAAATGAAACCAACCATTTAAAATTATAGCATCAAGACCTCAAAAGGAAGCACTCTTAAAAACAGAAGATTCAGCCCATGGAAAAGCAGATCCCAGTAGGGACCATGCTTGCTCAGTGGCATAATGGTCATGCCTAAGATCTGACAGAATCCTGTGAGTGTTAACAATCTTCTACCTTCTAAAGCCCCTTTAACCACTGGCCCTTTTTTTCTTTTTTTTTTTTTTAACTTGTTCTCCTTAAATATTATATATACTGTTTGAGAATTTTTTGTTATTTTTTTTTCAAAGCCAATTTTTTATTGAAGTTTGTGCATTTCATACAAAATTTTCAAATCAAATCTAGACCAATGCCTTGACCCCACGACCCCACCAGAGCTCATGAGTCGGACAAACATGTTTTCATCTTTTTTTTGTCTTCTCCTCCTTCTCTCTCACTCTCTCTCACACACAAACACACACAAAAAAAAAAAAAAATTAAAAATAATAACTTTTAATATACTTACTTTTATTTTTTTTTTGAGCAGAAGTTCACTTTGTCAGTCAGTTCACAAGNTGTCCTAGTTTGTCTTCAATTGCTGTGACAAAATACTCTGACTGACACCAATTTGGGGAGGAAAGGGTTTATTCAGCTTACATCTCCCGGATCACAGTTCATCACTTAGGGAGCCCAAGGCAGGAACTCAGGGCAGGAACCTGGAGGCAGGAGCTGAAGCACAGGCCATGGAGGAATGATGTTCACTGGCTTGCTCCTCTGGCTCATGCCCAGCCTGCCTTCTTATACCATACACAACCACCTGCCCAGGGTGGCACTACTCATTGTGGGCTGGGCCCTCCCACACTGCTTGACAATTAAGACAATACTCCACAGATGTGGCCACAGGCCAATCCAATAGAGCCAATTCCCCAACTGAGGCTCCCTCAACCCAGGTGTGTCAAGTTGACACTAAAGCTATCCAGCACAGTCTATATCTCCCCCTTTTTTGTATTAGCTTCCACAAGCTCATATAGTATCATAGAATTAGTGGTCAACTATCGTTGTCTGACCCAAATGGCCATGACTGCTCTGTAAAAATACTAAGACGAATCTATGCCCAAATAAAAACATTATAGAGAAAACCAACCAGTAAATACAAGCAACATTTACACATAGCCAATTAGCAAACATCTGTGTTCAATTTTACACAGATAGGGAATTTGGTTTTACCCCAGTGTCTCAAGTCCAGCTGGAAAGGCCTGCATATGTAATTATGATGACCAAATGAAAGTCCAGTCCCTATTTGCTGTGAGCTAATGATTTACCCCCATCTCCTCAGTCCTTATACTCTGAGGCATCCCCTCTTCAACAAGTGGTCCCTAGGCCTTGGAGAAAGGGGTGAGAGAGGGTGAGAAGTGAAAAAGATCATTTTTCCTTTGAAGTGACACATCAGACTCTCAGGTCTGTCCAAGCTTTGCTTTCTATGGGTTGGCAGCTCATCCAGGGGCTCCTTTCTTAATTCTTCTAATAAAACACAAATAGCAAGAACTACCGGCACTTAAATATTAAGTACCATGACAAGTCACATTATGGGGACAGTCATAAATGGTTTAGATGGAATATAAGTACTTAATCTAAGAACTGTGGCTTTTGTACCAAGGGATGACAAGGGTGCAAGTTTATGGTATCAGCAGTGTGCTACCCACCACAAAGGAGTGAGTCATTGCCAATTAAATATTTGGGGTGCACTAATAGCACGCTGCCACTAACTGCTCCATCTCCAGGGAAGTGAAGTGTAGCTGATGAGTCTTGCTTGACCCAGGAGGCCATTTTTCCAGAAACCTTCATGGTGTTCTCTGGCACCATAGAGACCAACTAACTGTCCATTTGTAGGGCAAGATCTCTCTACACATCGTTTTCATGCTAATACCATGTCTTCAACAGTAGGGTTTTACCGATTCCTTTTGCAGGTACCCCCAACATTACAGGCAAATAGCCTTTGTTTTGGTTTTTTTTTAGGGCACCCAGCCAACAGCTCCTTGTTAAAAGTAGTCCATAACTGGTACCATAAGATTTTATCCATCCATATCTCTCACCTGGCTGTAAAGCAAAATCATAGAGGTAGGGCAATTATCCAGAGGGATAGGCACAAATGTCCATGTCACCATATGTTTTGGATGTATAGACAAATCAATTTCCCTACTGGTACCAAAGTCCACCTTCACTAATGTTTTCACCATTAAGGTTTTAAAGATTTTACAATTATATTTGGCCCTGATACTCCTCTTTACTGATTTTTTTATCTTTATTTTTTCATGTATGTGGGATATGTCTCCAACCATTCTCACCTCCATAAAACACTCAGACATTAGTATTAGGTATTAAACATAAACTAGGTCAGACATAGCATGGGAAAATTTTATCTGTTTGTATCCATTGTTGCACCAAAGCACAAATGAGGGGCATTAGTTTAGCTATTTTTTTAGTAACTGGTCATTCTCATTTAGAGGCTCTTTAGAACAAAACCTGGCCTTCGTACTTTCTTTAATTAATTTTGGGGGATAAAGGATATGCCTCCCGATGTCATGTCTGTTAGTCAAAGGAAGCAGCCAAATAAGTCTCCTAAAGAGTCACTGCCATAATAATTGACTTAACCCAGAGAGACGCCAGCAGGAACACATATGTATCACCCTGTGTGTTGGTTCCCTGCAAAGTGGTCTTTTTTTTTTTTCAAACTTCTCTCATTCATTTTTTTGATGTTTAGGTGGGCCAGTCTTTTTCCTGGTGGCACCTGGTCCATTTCTATACTCTAAGAAATGACGTATCTTGCAGGCACCTAACTTGGTCATGGCTCTATCTGTGGGAACATACAAGCCAACCCTTTTGCCATAGATACTAAAGGATTAGTGTTGTCATATTTTCATTTTAAAATTGAAAAATTGACAAGTTTTCAAGTAGAGCATGCTCTGTTTAACTGTGTCCTAGAGGGAGCCATATTACCCTCCTCATCTTTTGTATTAGCATCATGAACAAGACAGTCTGTCTTGATTTTTAGACTTTTACATTTTAAATTATAAATTTTAAAATGTAGTTGTACTACATACCCATAGACAGGAAGCAAGTTGTAAAGGTCCACTCAGCCCATTTAAACTGTCAGCCGGGCGTGGTGGCGCACGCCTTTAATCCTAGCACTTGGGAGGCAGAGGCAGGCGGATCTTTGTGAGTTAAAGGCCAGCCTGGTCTACAGAGTGAGTTCCAGGACAGCTGGGGCTACAGGGAGACCCTGTCTCGAAAAGACCAAAAAAAAAAACAAAAAAAAAAAAAAAAAGAGAAACAAACAAAAAAATAAACTGTCACCTATTAGACTGTACTTTTGGTTCAAGCAGGCAAAACCCAGTCTTTTTGAATCAAATTATCTTGTAGGTAAAAGAAATGTCACTGGTAATATATGATACAGAGAAACATAGAGAACACTTGTGTACATTTAATCCACAAATTGTTACTGGAAATCTAGTATAAATGAGGAGTAAAACAAATATTAATAACAATTTGTATTCCCAATTAGTTTAAGTGTATTACCATTTCTATATTAAAATATTGCTGGGCGTGGTGGTGCATACCTTTAATCCTAGCACTTGGGAGGCAGAGGCAGGCAGATCTCTGTGAGTTCGAGGCCAGCCTGGTGTACAGAGTGAGTTCCAGGACAGCCAAAGCTACAGGGAGACCTTGTCTCAAAAAGCCCCCCAAAAATATTTAAGCAGTTTTATTTAATGTAGGCTTTTACATTTTTACTAAACTTTTATTTTTTTATTAATATTTATTTATTTCTGTATGTGTATGAATGTACTGTCTGCATGCAAGTCTGTGCACCTGTGTCATGCAATGCCGCAGAGGTCAGAAGTGGGTGTCGGATTCCCCTGGAGCTGGAGTTCTTCTGGAATTGGAGTTTCGGGCAGTTCTCAGCCGCCATGTGGGTGCTGGGATTGAACCCGGGTCCTCTGCAAGAGTGGTCAGTGCTCTTAACTGCTAGGCCATCTCTCCAGCCCTTTACTAAACTTTTAACTCAATACAATGTGCAGACAAACTTGGGCAAAAACTGAGCATCTGTTAAATAAACCTTGACCAGACAGATATTTTTGCTTTTTAAATTCCTTGATTGAACTATAACCTTACAGAAATTAAGGTTATTTATACAGCTTTAATCTTTATTTATTATAACCAAACATTTAAGAACTTACTACTTGTGCTGACTGTCTTATTAAGCCTGTATAAATCTTTAATAAAGAACCTCTATGAACATGGAACAGTTACTTTAAACACATTATTTTAAAGTACAAACTTTACAAAGCAGGTTTTAAATGACCCATTTTCTGTAAATGTTTGGAGATGATTATCTAGATTTGGCATCAAACTCTTTGCTTTATTTTATTTTATTTTTTGGTCTTTTTGAGACAGGGTCTTCCTGGAGCTCTGGCTGTCCTGGAACTCACTATGTAGACCAGGCTGGCCTTGAACTCACAAAGATCCTCCTGCCTCTGCCTCCCAAGTGCTAGGATTAAAGGCATGTGCCACCACACCCAGCTCAAACTCCTTGCTTTAAAGATATTTGATCTAGTGGTTAAATGTTGTACAGATAAAACACATTTGAATATATTCTAGAATTGTGTTTGGAATAGCAGTAAATATTTTTTTAAAAAACTAACATATGCTTAAAACAAAAAAGTTTATTACACTTAACCATGACAATCTGTTAGAGACTACCCAAATTTCATCTCAGGTTTTGAAGGAGCATCACCAGTAGGTGACAGTATATACCCAGTAAAACATTTAATTATTATTACACATCTGTAAATTTACCAGTTGCCCTTAATAAAGACAAATAAATTACAGACAAACAACCAAAACCTTTGTTGAAATCACTTATCTGATAGGTGTTTCATTATATTAATAGACCTGAGTCTGGGATGGAGGGGCCAGTTCTGACCCAGAGTAAGCCTTTAATGAATTTAAACAGAATGCAAATATATACTAAAAATTTATATAAAACTGGGGCTGGAGAGATGACTCAGCAGTTAAGAGCACCAACTGCTCTTACAGAGGCCCCCAGGTTTAATTTCCAACACTCACATGGTGGCTAAGAACAGTCTATAAGCCAGGCATGGTGCTGCACACCTTTAATCCTAGCACTTGGGAAGCAGAGGCAGGCAGATCTCTGTGAATTCAAGGCCAGCCTGGTCTACAGAGTGGGTTCCAGTCCAGCTGGGGCTGTAGGAAGTCCCTGTCTCAAAATATAAAATATATATATATAAAGCCAATTAAAAATTGTCACTACCAAAAGATATAAGATAAATAGTTTTGTGAGTTAAATAATACAGTGTTTTCATTTCAGGTACAAAATGCATTAAAAATTTTTTCCTAAAAAAATTTTTTTCCTGGAGGTTTCTTTTTAGAAATACAGATTATTATTTGTATAGCTTATTAAATTTTTGCAATGTCCATATAATTTGGTGGCATATATCACTCCCCTATTACCATCTCCTCTTATTGACCGATTTAAAGTGCTATATTATATACAGATAATAGGGCCTACAGAGACTCATTTGTGCCTCCTAATGGAATAGCTAGCTCCAGGCACAGAGGAACACCACATAGTGATGACTGAATTCAGAGTCCTTTAATTAGTAATACCTGCTTGTTGAGAATGAGCTCCCAGCCAAGAGAGAACTCTGTACCCTGAGGGGAGACAGAGTAGGGTTTATAAAGCCTAAAACCACAATTACATCATGCCAGGGGCAAAGCCAATAATCAGGCTTAAATGAGATCACCATAGTCACACTGAATCAGAGGCAGGTGACTTAACAAAAAGTTTCTAAGATTAAGTTAGGATAAACAAATTTGTCAGAATTACAGAAACAATTGTCTCCCAGAAACTGTATGTGTACGTGGGAGAGGACATTCTGCCGAGCTAAGATGTAAGTTTCCCAATATTCTAGAAAGAATGTGCTGTCAGCATGACAACTTACTGCCTGGCTGGCTGCAGGGGCTAGTGGCTGGGCAGAGACACAGGGTAAAGTAAAAGTCAGCTAGAACACCGTGGAGTCTGTTTTGTCATTTCACTAAGGTCCTTTAGTGTGGGCACGGCCTTTGAGCCTGGTTGACCTAGGCAGAGTCCCATGCTTGAAAGAGACTATGTCTGTCCCTCAAAGCAGTCACCTGTTCCCAGAAATTCCATAGGTGGTGTTGGGGCTTCGTACCCACTTCCCCATGTTTATGATGGGATTTTTCTCTGGCTTGAACTTGATGATTTGTGCCTCCTGTCATTGTTGTTGTGAGTTCATATCACTAACTGACCGGCTGTCTGGAAAACTCTTTCCCTGTGGTCATCCCCTGACTCTGGCTGTTACCAATCCTTTCACTCCCTGAACCTTTGTAGCAGAATTTTGATATAGTTGTCCTATTCAGGGAGAAGCACTCTGCAGCTCCTGTACTCTGCATGTTGGACAGTTGTGGGATTCTTTGTTAATCACCATCTGTTATATAAGGAAACGTCTCTGGTGAGAAGTGATAGATCCATTAATCTATCAGTATGACAGTAAGTCATTAAGACTCAGTCTAATATGATAAGTACTTAATTAAAAAACTAGCCAGGAATGGTGGCACACACTTTTAATCCCAGCACTAGGGAGGCAGAGGCAGGTGGATCTCTGTGAGTTCAAGGCCAGCCTGGTCCACATAGTGAGCTCCAGTCCCAGCTGGGACTAAAAAGGGAGACCCTGTCTCAAAAATACCAAAAAATAACTCACAAACCCCCCCCAAAGAAACCCCACCACTTAGTATTATGATTTCTTCTGTATCCTGTGACCTGTCTAGTGGCAGGTTTCTAAGCCTGATATCATTTTCAGGTATGGGCTCTACCCTAAGAACTGGACCTTCTATCCAATTAAATAGTTCTTGGTTACTCCCATAATATTTGTGTCACTATTGTACCGGTGGGCATATCTCTTTTTTTTTTTTTTTTTTTTTTTTTGGGTCTTTTTTTTTTTTTTTTTTTGGTCTTTTTGAGACAGGGTGTCCCTGTATCCCCACCTATCCTGGAACTCACTATGTAGATCAGGCTGGCCTTCTACTCACAGAGATCCACGTGCCTCTGCCTCCTGAGTACTGGGATTACAGGCGTGCATCACCACGTCCGTCTGGGCATATCTGGACAGGATAGTTGTTGTTATTGTAAGTCAAAGGATTCAGTGCTGGGTCAGGATGATGATTGTGTCTTTTCACTCCAGTAGGTTGCATAGCACCTTCCAGCATTAGGAAAACTAGGCAGTGAGATGAGGCTCTGCAGTCAATGCCAGCTTGGTTTCTCCTTGTCTTGAACTATAGATTATTTTAAAGTGTGTTTTGAGTTTCTGAGTGTCTGAAGATTTTAATTGTATGTTTCTGGTATGGATTTTCTAATTTGATTCCATTTCACTCATGGGAACACACTCTGTACAAATACTTTCAGGGGTTTAAAATCTGTTGAGGTTGACTTTGTGACTCATCTGAGTACACATCCTATAGGCATTTGCAAAGACTGTATTTTCTATACCTGTTGGGTAGAGGGTTCTGACATGCCAATAAGAGACTGCCGATGGGTTATATTATGTTCTTGTCTATATTTACAGATTTCCTTTTCCAACAGTGTCACCATGTAGCCCCAGTAGGCCTGGAATTCTCTATGTAGATCAGGCTTGCCTCAATCTGATACTGATCAGCCTGCATTTGCCTACAGAGTGCTGGGATTAAAGGTGTGCCCCCAATGCCTGGTTTTCTCTAAATATTTTTTCATCTACTTTTTCTAGAAAGAATTGAAAATGGGGTAAAAGTTTCCAACTCTAATTGCAAATTTCTCATTTTAGTTCTATTACTCTTGACTCAAGTGTATTGTAGCTTCACGGTTTGATGCACATGCATTTAGGAGCAGTATGTCTTCTTGGTAGACTATGGACTGGTCCACAGTTGTGAATACCAGTCTTCAATATCAACATCCTTACAATTCAAAATCCTGAGTAACAAAGGGCCTGCAAAAATGTCCTAGAGAAATAATAAAAATTAATTAAACACACGTCAATATGTTTGGGAAACAGTATTTATTAGAGAGCTATAAAAACAGTGCAGAATATTACATAGGCTGTATACAACAAAATAGGGAACAGCATCCAATTTTTCGCAAGCACAACTCCCCAGAGATACCAATGACAACTGTATGAACAAAAGTTATGAGCAGACAGATTGTGTTTATAAAGAAGTAGACCAGAAAATAAGGTAAAAAAAAAGAAAAGGAAATGCATTTCAATAACAAATGGTATTGATAAAAAAAAAGATGGAAACAGGAGGCGTGGCTTATGGTGCCCAGCAGCTGGGAGCAGCTGGTTACCTCAACCACGGAGAAGGGCAAGCTGTGTTTTGATGAGATCAATGAAAAGTCACAGCAAGTCACCACTGCAAATACAATAATCACCCCAGAGACACATGGTGAGAAATTTTATCCATCACAAATGTACACTTGGGGACATCTCTTTGTTTATGGAGGAAAAGTCAACACTTTTATGTCAAGGAGCAATGATCCATACAAACGACACTGTAAACACCTTAAAGGTTTTAAGTGGATAGCACAGAAAATGTGGAGATACAATTGATAGTGCATCAAATTGTAAGAAATGAAACCAACCATTTAAAATTATAGCATCAAGACCTCAAAAGGAAGCACTCTTAAAAACAGAAGATTCAGCCCATGGAAAAGCAGATCCCAGTAGGGACCATGCTTGCTCAGTGGCATAATGGTCATGCCTAAGATCTGACAGAATCCTGTGAGTGTTAACAATCTTCTAAAGCCTTAAATCCAATGGCTACATTTTTTTCTTTTTTTTTAACTTGTTCTCCTTAAATATTATATATACTGTTTGAGAATTTTTTGTTATTTTTTTTCAAAGCCAATTTTTTATTGAAGTTTGTGCATTTCATACAAAATTTCAAATCAAATCTAGACCTGTGGCACCCCTCCCCCCACACCCCACCAGAGCTCCTGCATTCTGACAAACATGTTTTTCATCTTTTTCTGTCTTTCTCAATACTCTCCATGCAGAAGTTTACTTTTTTGAGCAGAAGTTCACTGTTTCAGTCAGTTCTCAATCCAGTCTTTTTCTTGTTTTTGTTGTTATTCCTTCCAATATGCATCACTCCAAAATATGTATATATCATAGGTTTTAGAATCTTCAGCTTATGACTTTTTTCTTTATTAGGCCAAAAGATGTCATGTTTGAGGTCTCCTCCTTGGCAAGCCCAAACCACCATCAGTTCTGCCCTTGTGCTCCACACTGGGGTTTTCCCTTCCCATGGTCATCAAATGAGGCCCAGTAAGTACCGCGTCCTGTCTTGATCTTCCTGTACTGGTCTCCATGATACAGCCTGGGTAGTCCAACAATGGTAGTGTATACTCTGAAGAGGCTGAAATGTCAGTAGTAGTTCAGTCCACAAGTTAGATGTCCCAAGAGTCCCTATCTGGCACTGAAGTTTTGGAGGATTCTTGGAGAGACGTGAGTCTTCAGTCCATATTGGAAGGTTGAAAAGTTACATCTTACTTCTTTGAAGGATGGCAAAAGCAGTGGCAGCCATAGGATAGCTGCACTTGCCAGTAAGATAGGCAAAACAACTGTGCTCTTTTATTTTATTTTTTTACTTTTTATCTTTTTATTGAGATCTCAAGTTTTAAACCTGAAGTACAATTTCTCAGGCCATATTATTTATTTATTTCTGGTTATACTTTCCTTTTGGATGTTTAAGGCCACACAGTTAGCACAGATTAACCAAAGTTTTTGTTTTCTCAAGGTCAGTTGAGGATCTGGTCCTCAAGGGTCACTCAGGTTTATTTTTTTTGGGGGGGGGAGGGAGTACCCCTGGCTCCCTTTAGCTTTTCAATCACCAGTTCCATCCACTGGAGGACAAAGTCAGGTCTTACTAGACCAGGCTTCCCTTTTTGAAGCATGAGCAGACTTTCCTCTTTATAGACTGGACACTGGCTGAAGTCCCATTAGTGGATCTTCAAGACCTCCCTGCACAGGAAGACTGGTGACTCACATTTGCAAGACATTTCAAGAGATGCTGCCATGCATAGTCCCCTGGACTTAGTTGACCTCTGAGGGCAAAGGAAAAAGTTATCCCTTAATCCCCTCAGCCAAATTATATGTTCATGAATATGGTCCCTTAATGCATCCAGAAAGGCTAGGGAGTTAAAGCCAGCCTGATACTTTTAAACTACCTTGTAAGATTTTTAGAAAAAGTCTTGGACAAGCTCAAGCAGCTTGCACAAATAACTACTAAAGAAGCACCCCCATAGAAATAAAACCGTGTGTTAGAACATAATGCATAACTATGTTTTTCCATTTTTTTCTATTGTTTTTGGATCTTATATTACTGTAAAGTAATGCCTGATAGCATACCCTCAACCCAGATACACAAAACAAATCCTAACATGGAAATAAAGGTAGCTTAGTTCCTAGAACAACGTGAAGGGATTCACAATATAAAGCACAGTTGTTTCAGATCACGAGGAATATAATTTACATTACACGTTGCTCTAATTTTTACAATAGGTACATTTATAAGAAAACTGCTGTGTCCCAAACCTTTTGATAATAATTTTCAAATTTGATGATGATAAGCTAACAATGGGAGGAGATTTGATGTTCCGCACAGGTAAAAATCAAAACCAATATAAATGCCTGAAAACTTACAACTTTTGGCTTGCAGGATGGACTGGGAAATTGCGTCAGAGAGGCTGACCCATCTGAACATTAAAGAAAGAGGAAACACCTCAAGACTACTAGTCACAAGACACTGAGCATCTCTCTGATGTATATTGGGGTTGAACTGTTTAATAATGGACCCAAATGAAGTTTACCTTCCAGATGCCTAGAAGCTTCCTTCCTCTCCCCTTTACAGAAAAAGAAAAACATGATGGTTACTAGAAATCATGTCCCCTACTGTAATTGAGATGCCAATTGTTATAGTGGTAACTGTACATATAAAAGCAGGTATAAACTACCCTTTTTAAAATGTGACTGATAGCATAGGAACAGTGAAAGGATAATTCTCTATTTAGAGCAAATTAAATAGTAAAGGTCTTGTTAAGAGACTGTGTTAATTGAAGCACAAATACATTGTTTACAGGAAAGCGTCTGAATACAGAATGAATTATTCTTGCCTAGGGGATTTGGGGGCTAGGGCGATTCAAGCACCCCCCCAAGGTTATAAAAGGGAAGCGTGTGCCTATGAAGGTGGGGGATATGACTGCAAGGAGAAGGCAGTTAAGTCCCTGTGTTGTGCGAAGCACTCCTGGATGTGTAGGCATGAACAAATTGTTTTGAGCATGTCACTTGCTAATGTAAAAAACCTGACCTCTGAAATGCCAGATGGAGTGTTACCAAAGAGCCATCTTAAGCAATACAGCAAATAACTTTGGTCTACGCTTTCAGACTAGCAAGACTCCCTCCATCCAGTATCAGGGACTACCAACCTCAACTTCACGGCTGTGAAGGATACTGTGTGCAACAGTGGCATGCCATGATATATATATATATATATATAATAATATATTTAGTTATCCCAAATCCTAATTGGCTATTATAGCTGCTCCTTTGGAGTTGAAGCACTTACTCTCCACTGAGCGCGGATGCACAAGCTTATGTCTTCTAGTGGGTGGAGATAGTTATAAGCCACAATTAAGAACTTGTCACCCTTTATAGAGGAACGCACAGTTTGTGGATTAGAATAACATCCAAGCATCTGTGTCTATGAATCAACAAGGCTGTAGCTGACATTAAATTAGTACTGCTTTAATGGCCTAATACAATCCAATTGCTTGTGCTTTCGTTAGTAGCACTTAAAAGGGTAATCACTGGATAAGCTGTCAATCCATGAAGGGGAACAACCTTGAAAGACTAGAGTCCAAAATCACAACTCCCAGAGAAAATAGATGGTTTTTGCTTCTCAGCCCACGAGGGTGCCCCTTTTCCCAAATCCTAGGAGACAATTGGCAGATAGAGGAGGCATGGTAGATTGTAGGGCTTGTGGAGAGATGGGGGTGAATCAATATGAGAGGCGACAGGACATATATCGCTGGACTCCTGATTGATCACTCATGCCTGTCGCATTACAGCTTCTCCCACTGGGACTATGGGAATCTTCCGGGTGCATCAAATATTTGGACTTAGATGACGGTGCAAAATTGGGGTTTCAGTGAATGGTTACTTACATTCAGTTGCTTATCTTATAATTTGGCTCACTTCGACAAAAATGTGCACCAAACCCCAATTGTATGGCAAACTGATAATTCCATGTTATCCTGAAACAACTGAGGCAAGGTGGATCTATGAGTTCAAGCCTGCCTGGACTACAAAGTGATCTCTAGGCCAGCATGGGAGCTAAAGGGAGACCCTGTCCTCAAAAAGACAAAAAAAAAAAAGCTTGCTTCAAGGTTTACAAACATATCTCAACATATATAGATAATCTTCATGTAATACATTATAATATATTTGAAAATTATTTGTCTCTGTGCTTTGAATTTTAAATAAAAAAGTTTAGCAAAATAAAAAAAGCCACAAAAAAAATAAAACATAGCTCTCCTTGTAGAAATGTGTACGTTCTTTGTGCATCCCTGTTGGTTCTGAAAGTCTCCTATATTTACCATCTGCTGCTATAAGCTCTTGGTAATCTTCACATGCTTTGTGCCTTGCTTTTGTGATTTGGGTGCATGGAAATCCTTTCCTTAGACACTCAAACAGGAATCACAGCTGTAGCAAAAATAACATGCATGGCCTGATCAGCAACCATGAAACAAATGTTGCTGATGACACCGTGGCCATGATCATTTTTAAATTGTCAAAAAATTCTCTAATTCCATAGGAAGCTCCAAGTCAGTAAAAGCACCTGGACCTTCAGTCCTGGGAAGGACAGACCATGGGGACGATGAGACAGTTTTTTGTCATGACTTTTGCCCCATGGCCAATCAATTTCTCAGAAGTTGGCTTTCAATTCTTGTGACCTTTTCAAACCATATTTACAGAATTAGAAAACATTACATAATATATAATATTGTTGTACTATAGGCCATTGTCCATTTCAAACAAGTCTTAGAAAAGATTTGAACATCCTACATCATTCTTTGGAAGGGAATCTATCAGATTGTTAT
Organism: Rhizomys pruinosus; assembly: GCA_009823505.1. Taxonomy (NCBI): domain Eukaryota; kingdom Metazoa; phylum Chordata; class Mammalia; order Rodentia; family Spalacidae; genus Rhizomys; species Rhizomys pruinosus. The sequence goes on along the minus strand of VZQC01003810.1, from coordinate 429,312 downwards.
GTGTTCAGAATCTCAGAAGAAACTGAAGCGGACAGCTTAGAGACTCAGAGTGCTTAAGACTGTACCAACAGCCTTCTGCAAGCATCTTAATGTAATGGGTGTTAGATAATAGTTTCTGGGGTAACACAGTATCAAGTTTGAATCATACAGAAACACTGCATTATGATTCAAGTATAATATCTTTATTGCGATACCTATTTTCTCAGTATAACTGCCAAGCCTCACCAGCGTCTGCTTAAAGTGAGGGCAGTTTGTTTAGAATAATTATTTAACTTGTCACCTAGTTCCCTCAGAACAGTGCATTCACCTTCCAGCTCCTCCCCTATGCTGACCATGTAGTATAGGGTTGGTAGATTGCCTTCAGTAATCTGAAACACATTACAGATTACACACTTCTTTTCTTGCAAGCCTAGATCCAAAGACAAGCTCTTAGAGAAGATCAGTGCTCCTTGACGAAGAGAGTCTGGTTTTCGACGTAATAACTGTTCACGTTGCTTATGTTCTGCCATCAGTTCCATGCAGAGGGTTTCTGGAATACATATCAGCTTTGTGGAGAATACTGGAAAATAAATAAAGATAATAAATTATAAAAAAAACAAAACATCGCGGCTGGAGAGATGGCACCATGGTTAAGAGCACTGGCTGTCCTTGTAGAGGAACCAGGTTCCAATATCAGTATCCAGATGGAGGCTGACAAGTGTCTGCAACTCCAGTTCCAGGGGATCCAACACCCTCTTCTGTCCTCCACAGACATTACAAAACACAGGTGCACTTACATGCATACAGGCAATATATTCATACACATAAAATAATAAAAATAATTTTAAAACACAAAAACTTGGAATACCTTTGTAAGCCATGACGAAGTATCTTCTATAATGCAATACTTCCATAAAATTCAGAAGTTTATGGACAAAATATCAAATGATAATTGAAAGAACCAGAGGGCCGCCAATGCAGCGATGTGGAGGGGAGGGCTGGCCATAGTGGTGGAGGCTGAACGTGAAGACTCAGCCCGGAGCTCCTGGACAGTGGACTCCTTGGGCTCCAGAGCTGCCTCCCCACTGTGTGTCAGAGTGAAAGAGTATAAAGTCCTTTTTGTGAAATGAAAGAATGATTTAATATTTTTAAATCACATTTCAGTTTATGGACACTCAAAAAATTTGTTAAATAACTTGCATAGGCTAGGAGTTCTCTATGAGGAGCATGGCTGAATGTTCCTGATAGTGGGAAGTCGCTGATGTTATGTATGCACTGGGCAGGTTCTCTTCCCAGTTCTGGAGCCAGGCTATGCCTTTGAGAGCAGACATGTTCCAAGTGAAACCAGGGGTCAGCAGACAACTTCACTCCAAATTCACCGAACTGAAATATCACCCAGTTTTAGCAACTTGATGTCGAAGAATCATCTTTAGGATATCATACTACATTATAAATACAGAGCCTATCAAGAACACAGGGAGGTCTAGAGCTCTGCCAAAACGAACTTTGTCTCATTGTAACTTGATGAGCTCAGGATTTTGATTGGGAAGGGAAGCAGCACAACATTTAGAGACACTGAGAGTGACTAGCATTGTTTCCCTGCTGAAACTTCTAAGTGGGCAGAAGAAAGCAAGAGGTAGTCAACTGCTGACCACCCACCAGAGGCTCTAACTGAGATGTACAATCTCCAGGACTTATGATTTGGCCCCATGATCCAAAGAAAGCTTCGAACCTCCAGAGCCAAACGCGTGCTGGCTGTCAATTCCCTCTTCCGATGTGGAGTGGCTTCCATCTGGAGCTTGACCCAGTCCTCCAGGGTAAACGGCTTCACACAGTTGTCTTCCACGTGCCAGGAATCGGGCTCTTTAGCAAACACTGCACAGCAGAATCTCTCTACTCTGAGGGCACAGACGTACGAACAAACACCCTCTTGGTCATGAACTTCAATGAATCTACAGGAGTACTTTATCTTCTCCTTCTCCTTGCAGAAGTGATAGACAGGCAGCTGCTGGATGCACTTTTCTATCTCACTCCCTAGGCATGCAAGATTGCTTTCCTCTGCTTCAAAACCAATGATCTCCTGCTCCTTTCCACCTATACCAAAGAACAAATACCCCCCATCCGTGTTTGCGAATGCAGAAACACTTTTAGGAAGACTCTCTATAATGTGTTCTTTCATCTTTTCTTTAGGGCAGAGCTTAATTTCCAGCTGGCTGGATTTAGTCAAGGGGAATTTATTCTTGTATGTAAGTTTTGTTTTGTTAAAAAAAGCAGCAGGACATTCTGGGAATTCATCACAGGCAGACAAACTTCCTCTTGAATCCAAGCTCCCTCCTCCTTTCCTCCTGAGTCTGAGGAACTGCAGGGCATCTGCAACTTTCTTTTCATTGCACAAAGACAAATCTCTTATGTACAGATTGGTTTTCAAGGTGATGAGATGCTGACCAGAGACACCCAGAACCCAGGGTTTCACGAAAATTAAGAAGTAGCCTTTGCGCTTCTTGTAGTCTAGGTAACTGCCAAAAAATAGAAGCATGTTCCTGAAGGAACTCTCCAAATCCTCTCCTACTCCATCCCTGTCATGGTGGTAGTTTTGATTTTCCATTTTAGCCTTGACCACTCCCCCTGCAGAGTTCAGTAGAGCACACACAGCACGTGAGACAGTTTCATTCTCTTTTTTTCTCAGTTGACTGTTCTTCATTTTGTTTCTGCTCTTCTCTCCAAGAGTAATTGCTCCTACATTGAGAACCAGCTCAGCATAGTCTGTTTCCAGGTCAACACTGATGCTCATTTTCCCAGCAGGCATTCTGTTTCCCAGCTGAAAGTCTTTCCTGTAGGAGAGACAGAGCCATTTCAGTAGGACCCAACCAGGAGACGGCAAATTCTTCACTACAAGGAAAACAGAGCAAAACCCATCAAAATTAAGCCCTGTCGGACTGGAATGTCTAAACCATCCATATAACGAGTTCTTTGGCTACTTTTGGACCCATTTTGAGCTGACTATAATAACTTGTGTTCTAATTAAATTTGAATTTTGCTTTTATGATTATTTATGGCCCTGTTTGGATTGTACTGAATTAAAATTTTTCATTGCAAGGGTCTAGAGACATGGCTAAGGGGTTAAGAGCATTGGCTTTTCTCCCAGAGGATCCAGGTTGGGTTCTCAGCACCCACGGGCAGCTAATCCATGTGAACCCACTCCAGGATAGATCTGATATCTCTTCTGGCCTCCATGGACACACATAATTGTGCATCACACAACATACATCAGACAAAACACTTACACATATAAATTAAAAATAAATAAATAAGCCAGGCATGGTAGAGGGCAATGCCTTTATTTTATCTCCCTTTAGTCCCAGCTCTCCGGGAGCTCACCATGTAGACCACGCAGGCCTTTAACTCACAGAGATCCACCTGCCTCTGCCTCCCAAGTGCTAGGATTAAAGGCATGCACCACCACACTCAGCTAGGATTGTATGCTACTTTAAGAGACATTTACAGCTTGAGCTGAGGGTATGAGCTCAGCTGTAGAACACTTGCCTAGTATGGGTGGCAAAGCTCCTAAATTACATCCTTGACACTGAAAAAAAATTTACCCAGGTAACATACATGTTAAGAAAGGAGGGTAGAAGACATGTCTCAGCAGCACTTCCAAAGACCTGATTTGTTCCAGCACCAGTTGGGTGCCTTACAGCCACCTTGTAACTTTTTTTGTTTTGGGTTTTTTTGTCTGAGAGAAGGGTCTCTCTTTGTGTCCCAGTGTCCCTGGACCTAGGCTCTGTAAGGCCAGGCTCCTGGCCTTGAACTCACTAGAGATCTGCCTGGCCTCTCCTCCCAATTCGGCTGGGATAAAGGCATGCCACACATCCTGGCCTAAGAAGTGTCTGTAGCTGCCATGTGGTGCTGGAATTGAACCCTGTTCTCTGACAAGAGCAGGATAGTCTCTTGAGCACCACTGAGAACCACATCTCCAGCCCTCACCTTACATCTATCTTAGAAGACCTAAAGGCGTCTCTTTCCCTGTGGCATCTCAAAGGAGCCATATACACAGTTGTGGTATAACAGATAAAGAAATAAAAAACTTCTAAATATTCTAAACATTGACTAAAATATGGGCATGCCTTTAATGCTAGCACTAGAAGCAGAGGCATGTTGGGTTTTTTTCTGTGAAATAAAGGCTAGCCCTGGTTTACCTAGGGGTGTTCTAGGCCAGCTGGACTAAGGAAACACAGACATGTTTTTTCTAAATTTTTTAATAAAAATTAAATATTCCATTGATGTATACTCTCTAATGTGAGTGTTACAGTGCGGATATTTGAAGAGTAAGCATTATTGTTCCATAGCATGCTCTGTTCTCTGACATTGCAGCCTGCACATGGTGCAGGGTCCCCTTGGTTCCAGCCTGCCTGGGAGTGCATGCAGCTGGCCTCCACTTGCTGGTGAGCTTCCCCAGCTGCAGGCCTTCTCAAATCCCCTAGGTCAGGAACATCCGAAGCCCTGCCCGCTGCTCCAGGTCTGCAGGCCTCTGCCCTTGGACACAGATCCAAACATTTCCTGCCTGCCTGAGAGTGCCTTGAAGCCGCCTCCATGTGGCACAGGGGCCTGGTTGTTTCCAACCTGCTTCCTAGTGCCTAAGGCTGGCATCTGCCTAGGGGTGAGCTCTCCCCAGCTCTGCTGTGTCCCCACGCACCCCCCTTACTTGGAGTCATCTGAAGCCCCACCCACTGCTACAGGGCTAGACCTCCCTGTGTTTTACTAGGGTTCCAGACCTTGGCAGACTGCCCAAGAGCACCTGAATCAAGCCTTGCCCAGCAAGCCTCCCAAATGTGGTGTGCCTTGGGTTATGGGGTCCAAGACATCAGAGGAAGGCCTGAAGAGTATCTGATTGCTACTCAAGTTGGGCCTCTGGAGGGTCTCCTGACTAGCTGCACAAGAAGCAGCGTCCCTTCAATACAAAAATAAAAGAAGGGAAAATAAAGCGAAAGACCAACAGCTTTTTCATACTTAGTAAGAAGACAACCAAGGCATGTCAAGCATTACAAAGTCAGGCTTGAATTCAACAAAGGAAAATCTTGAGTTCATACCAGAACACAAATAACAACAAATCCACATGCCAAATCACAATGAAAAGTACAATATGAAAAACCCAATAATACGTCTCCACTAAATGTTATCAGTCTTATAGAAGAGTTCTACAATGAGTAAACGGCTCCCTACCTAAGCCAGGACACAAATCTTAAAAGTATTGTCATAAACATGATAAAAGAATTCAAGGAATTAAAACACACAACCAACTAATCAAAGAACTAAAAAAAGATTGGGATAGATTTTTGGACTGAATTCACAAAGAGATAGAAACACTGAAGAAAACTCAGACTGAAATGAAAAAGAAAACATATCAGAATCACAGATGACTTATCAGCACAAACTATGAAAGAAAGAAGAAAAAAAAAAAAAATAGAAAGTAAAAAAAATAGAAATCAAACTGGATGATAAGTGAAGAACTTTAATTACTCAAGCAAAGATTGTGACAAATTTTTTAAAAACACAGAATGGGAATATTCAGGAAATGAATGTGGGACACCATGGAAAAGACCAACCCTACACATCATAGGCATAAAGGAAGGAGAAATTTGTCAGGGTAAGTCGTATTGACTGGATGGATGTTCAACAGAATTGGGGTGGAGAACTAATTTTTTTTTAAGCCAATGTATTATTGAAGCTCTGTACATTTTCATGAAAACTTACATTACAAATTAAATCTAGACCCTGGCCCCCCCACCCCCAACCACAAACAAGCAAAAGCTCATGCATTCTGCCAAACAATGTTTTTTCAATCTTTTTTTTTTTTTTTTTTTTTTTTTTTTTGATGCAGAAGTTTACGGTTTCCAGCAGAAGTCACGTGTCAGTCACTTCTTCTTTGATGCAATCTGTTTCCTGTTGTTGTTGTTGCTGTTGTGTTCTTACCCATTCCAATAGCAGCACTCCAAATAGGCGCATATGTCATAGGAGTTTAGCAAACCTTGTAGCTAGGGTGTTTTTTTTTTAGGCGGAAAGATGTCATGTTTGAAGTTTCCCCCTTGGCAAACCCAAAAAACCATCAGTTATAACCCTTGTGGTCCATACAGGGTTTTTCCCTTCCTGTGGTCACCAATTGAGGTCCAGCAAGCATGTGTGTTGTCTTGATCTTCCTGTACTGGTCTCCATGATACAGTCCTGGGTATCCACATCGCAGTCCTATACTCTGAAGAAGTGGGAACCCCAGTAGTAGCTCAATCCATAAGTTGGATGTCTCAACAGTACCCATCTGGCACAAGAAGGGTTGGAGGATTCTTGGAGAAGCATGAATCTTCAGTCCATATTGGAAGGTTGAAAAAACTGTGTCTTCCACATCTTTGAAGGATGGGCAAAAGCAATGGCAGCCACAAAGTAGATGCAATTGCCAGTAAGAAAGGCAAAACAACTTGCTGCTTTTGTCTTTTTTACTAAGATCTCAAGTTTTATACTGAAGTAAAAAAATTTCTCGAGGGGACTTTACTATTTAGGTGTGTGCCTGGTTATATTTTTCCTTTTGGGTGTTTAAGGCTACACAGTTAGGCCAGATTAAACAATGTTTTTTTGTTTTCTCAAGGTTAGGTGAAGATTGGTAACTCCAAGGGTTCAACATCATCAGTGTTTTTTAGGGGGGAGGGAGCACCTGGCTCCTTTGGCTTTTCGTTTACCAGATCCACTCAAGGACAAGGGTCGGTCCTGTAGGACCAGGCTTCCCTTTTTGAAGCATGAGCAACCCGTTCCTCTTTATAGCTGGACACTGGGCGTTATCCCATTAGTGGATCCCAAGACCTCCCTGCACAGGGAGACTGGTGAGACTCACTTTGTAGGACATTTTAAGAGGTGCCCCCATGCATAGGCCCCTAAGACTTAGTTGACCAACCTCTGAGGGCAAGTAACAGAAAGTGTAGTCCCTTAAGTCCCTCTGCCAAACTGGTATGGGCCATTAAGTATGGTCGTTAACAATCCAGAAAGGCTAAGTCACAACCAGTTCCTGTATTCTAGAACCTGTTAAGGGATTCACAACATAGAGCACAGTTGTTTTTCAGGTCACATTAACGTTGCTTGCTCAGTTTGCCGTACAACTAAGCTAATGCGCTAGCAGAACAGATGAGGATACCATTTTGTCCTTTGTTGTTTCTGGACTGTTGTTTGACATAACTTAAGATGATATCTTCTAGTTCCATCTAATTACCTGCAAGTTTTTTCACATCATGTCATCTTTCTTTACCACGCATAGAACTCCGTTGTGTAATGTGCACCATTTTCTCTATCAACTCGTAAGTTGAGGGGCACTTGGGTTGGTCCAGCTTATACTACTTTGGGAAGAACTGTCATTTTCCCTAAATTAATTCTTCCAATCCAGGAACATGGTGGGAGGTCCCTTGTTCCATCTTCTGTTTCTTCGTCAATCACTTTTTTCAAGATTTAATTAAATTTCTCATTGTACAGATCTTTAATATGTCCTTTTGGGAGGTCTATCTGAGACTTTTTTTGAGGTATTTTGAATGGTAGAAATTTCCATGTACTCATTGCCATTGGGTTTTGTATTTAGCCTATAGAAATGCTTTTCTGATTTTGGTAGATAATTTTTGTAAACCTGGCCACTGTACTGAAGCTGTTATCATTTCTAAGAGTTTTTTCTGGTGGAATTTTTGGGCATCCTTTAGGTAAACTATATCATCTGCAAAAAAGGGAATAGTTTGAAAGCTTTCTAATTAGTACTCCTTTAAGTTCCTTCTCTTGTCTAGTGATTCTAGCAAGATTTTCAAGCACTATATTAAAAAAGGAGTGGGAGGGGGCTGGAGAAGATGGCTCAGTGGTTAAGAGCACTGAACTGCTCTTTGCAGAGGACCAGGTTCAATCCACAGCACACACATGGTGGCTAATAACCGCCTTTAACTCCAGTTCCGGGGAATTCCAGACCCTCTTCTAACCTCCAAGAACATTGCATGACACAGATACACACACACATACACACAGACATACATTCATACACGATAAAAATAATAAATAAATTTAAAAAAGTTTTTTTTTTTTTTTTTTTTTTTTTTTTTTTTTTTTTTTTTTTTTTTTTTTTTTTTTTTTTTTTTTCTCCATTTAGAATGGTATAAGCTATAGGTACTTGTATATATCATTAATTCTTAGAGATGTATCCCCACCAGTTCAATTCCCTCTAAGACTTTTATTTTATTTTATTTTTTAAAGATGTTTTTATTTAATTTTTATGTATTTCTGTATGTGTATGGATGCACTCTCTGCATCAGGTTTCTGCACCTGTGTTGTGCAACGCGGCGGAGGTCAGAAGAGGGGCTCGGATTCCCCTGGAACCTGGAGTTCTCCTGGGAATTGGAGTTTCAACGGTTCTCAGCCGCCATTATGGGTGCTTGGGGACGAAAACCTGGTCCTCTGCAAGAGCGTTTCCGGCGCTCCCAACTGCTAGGCCATCTCTCCAGCACCCTCGAAGACTTTTTTAATAATAAGGATGCTGAATTTTGATCAAAGGCTTTTTCTCTGCATCTTTGAATGACCTTGCATTTTTGTTTTTGAGCTGATTAATGATTTGTGACATTTATTGACCAATTTATATTGAAATATCCCTGCATCTCTGGAATTAATATGACTTCATATGGCATATGACCTTTCTGATGTGTGCCTATAGGTAGTTTCCAAGTATTTTGCTGAGAATTTTTGCATCTATATTCATTAAGGAGATGGACCTATAGTTGTTTTTGTGTGCTGTATCTTTAATTGGTTTTGGTAGTAGAGTGATGCTGGCTTTATAGAAGGCATTTGGGAGTTCTCCCTCTGTTTCTATCTTTTTGAATAACTTAAGGGATATTTGTTGCAGATCTCCTTTAAATTCTGCCCCAAATCCATCTGGGCCTGGGCTTTGTTTTAGTTGGGAAGTTTTGTATTCCTGTTTCATTTCCTTTAGGTATACAGATGTGTTTAAAGCTTTGTACTTCTTCGTCTCATTCATTCATTTGCATTTGGGCATTCACATGATTTCAGATATTCATCTACTTCTATTAAACTTTCTAACTTAATAGAGTATAGGTTCTTTAAAAAAACATTTATTTTTCTTAGTTTTTATTTCATGTGTATAGTGTTACGTCTGCAGGTGTGTAAGTGCATCCATTTCATGTAATGCCTGAGGAGGCCAAAAAAGGATGTTACGAGAGGTTAGCTGGCACGTGGGTGCTGGGATTTGAAACTAGGTCCAAGTACGAATATCCAGTGCCATCTCTCCAACCCAAGTACAGGTTCTTTTTTTTTTTTTTTTTTTTTTGCCTTTTTTGAGACCCGGGTCTCCCTGTAGGCTGGCCGGGAGCGGGCTCTGTAGGCATGCTTGCCTTGAACTCCACAGAGATACGCTGCCTCTGCCTCCCCAAGGGCTAGATTAAAGGTGCGCCACCAAAACCCCGGCGAGTATAGGGTTCGTAATAGGTTTCTTAACAATTCGGACTATAATGTTCTGCATCTTTTTTGTTGTCTGCTGTGATGTTTGCCCTTTCATGTCCAATTTTGTTGATTTGATTTGGATCTTCCTTTCTTTTGGTTAACTGTGTATATTGTTCATATATAGTCTGTGTATATTGTTTATCTTTTCAAAGAACCAGCTCTTAGACTCATTGATCTATGTATTGTTTTCTTTGTTTCTTTGTCATTATATCTTGCTCTGGTTTTTGTTATTTCTTCTTGTCTGCTGGGTTTTGGGTTTTCATTTGTCTATTTGACAAGGGGCCCAAGAAAACACAATGGAAGAAACAGCATCTTCAGCAAATGGTGTTGCCAAAACTAGATCACCATTTGTAGAAGAATACAGTTAAGAAATTATAAACCCCTACCTCTCACCCTGCCAAAAGATGGATCAAAGACCTCATGTGAAACCAAAACTCTGAATGTGATAGAGGAAAAATTGTGCAGCAGCCTACAAGACATAGGTGTATAGGAAAAGACTTCTTAATCAACAGCAGCTGTGACGATTGACAAATGGTGCCTCATTAAACCCTCAAAAAAGCTTCTGTAAATCAAATGAAACAATCAAGGAAGTTGAAGCCCACAATTGGGAGGAAAATCTTCGCTGCAGATACATCTGATAAATCATTGATTTCCAGAATGTATGAACTACTAAAAAAACAAAGAAGAAAAGAAACAAATGACTCACTCAAAAGATGGATCAAAAGCTGAACAGAGACTTTCACAAGTGAGGAATAGAGATTGCTGAGAAACATCCTTTAAATAGTGCTCATGTTGGCTATAAGTAAGGAAATGGGGACATTAAAACCACTTTTAGGAATACCATCTCACGTCTCACTCACTCAGATAAGACTGTCTAAGATCAAGAAAACGAATGATACCAAGTGCTGGAGAGGTTTGGGGAAAGGGGAACACTCATCCACTGTGGGTGGGAATGTAAACCGAACGTTTACTATGGAAAGGGCAGTGGTGGAGACCCCTTTGGAAAACTCAAAAGGAGCTTGCCACTAACCCATTCATACCACTAGTGGGTATATACCCCAAAGATATATCTTACCAACAGAGGCAATGCACAACCATGTTTATTGGTTTATTGGTTTTTAACTCAATGTGATCCCAGTCAAAATCCCCATGACATTCTCAAAAGAAGGGGAAAAAAGAAAAAAAAAAAAAAATCCTAAAATTTATATGGAAGCACAAAAGGCCCTCGATAGCCAAAGCAATTCTGAGGACAAAGAACAATGCAGGGGGGATTACTATGCCAGATTTCAAACTCTATTGCAGAGCTATAGTCATAAAAACAACATAGTACTGTCACAAAAATAGACCTGTAATTCAATGGAACCTTAATTGAAGACCCAAACGTGAATACATGCTATTTCAGCCACTTAACATTTGACAAAGGGGCCAAGAATACTCAATAGAGGAAAGAAACAGTCCCAGAAAGGAGAAACCTTCGCTTTGAGTCATTGTCGGGTAAGTCCAATTAGACTTCACAACTACACAAGGATTGCCAACAGACACCTTGATTGCATCCCAGAACTGAAGGAACAACCCTATGCTGAAGACAGGACATACTTTGGAGACCAGGTTTTTTGGAACAATGACCTGAACTGACCTGAAGCCACTTCCCCCCTGGAGGCGAGCCTCTCATAGCTTTGGAGAGCGATATGCAGCAAACAAGGGAGTATATCAATGGTCCAACACCAGCTTTAAGACCAAATAACCACATCAATGACCAACACAGCATATGACAATCGTGCACTAATGGCTCTTTTATCTTGGGGGCAGTCATTGGCTACCTAATTGGACTTAAAGTCCACTCAGTGGGAGGGAGTTCATGTGTGGTACTGTAATGATAGCCAGATACACACTGCTGGAGATCTTAGGTCTCAGATCTTAGTTCATAGATCTTAGAGAAATTCCCCAGGTTGACACATCCTTAATGTAAAGTCATCTTACAAACTGAAAAATAGGTATCCTTATATTTACAGACAAATATCCCAGATACCACTCAATAAAGAAGCTTCTTTTGGGGCTCTGGAGAGATGGCCTAGCGGTTTAAGAGCGCCGACCGCGCGGCCTTACAGAGGACCGGGTTCGATCCCCAGCAAACCATCACAATGGCGGCTGAGAACCGTCTGAAGCTCCAATGCCCAGGAGAACTCCATTTCCAGGGAATCCAGCACCCGCTCCTTCTGACCTCCGCGGCATTGCAAAAAACGACAAAGCGGGTGCACAGGACCTGCATGCAGACAGTAACAGTCATACACATACAGAAATAAATAAAAAAAATGAATAACAAAAAAAGAAGCTTTCTTTTGTACCAGACAGAAACTATCACAGAGTACCACAACTGACAAACAGGGAATGTCCACGAATGCTCATGGCTAGGTGACACATCTTACAATGCAACCGCTACAAAAAATACACCAAAATGCCTCACACACAGGAAACAGGAGGTACAGGTCGCGGGGAGCCACATTAACTGAACCTCTTAACTTCTCATTAAAGAAGCTCCCCCATGCAACAGGATGCCAGGAACTCAAATGGGCATGAATGGCCAAACTGTGAAGATCAGGAATCTACAGAGTGTGGGTCCATGGACAGCCCAGCTATATTCAGCTACTCACCCAGGGATCAGGGAACATTGTAGAAGGGCCGGGGGTAAGATTGTAACAGCCAAGGGCCATATGCAAGACCATATGGAAATGAATCCTACCAACTCCTGGGACCCTGCTCATATGAACCTACAACATTGGTTTCAGCATGAATCACAAGAACCATGGCAAGCCTCAACAGGTAACTAACTGCAGAAATGGATAGCAGAAACCAATCATAGCTGAAGAAATATTGGCAGCTGATTAAGGTTGGGTAAGGAAGAACTGGCCCTCCTTAATGGGGATGAACTGGCACTGAGGAATAGACAAGGAGAGTAATTTGGCACAATAGATCCTAACAAAAATGACAAAATGTATAAACGCTAGAGGGGGCTGTGGGAGGGTGCCAGTAGAAAGGCAATAAAGACTGATTGAAAAAATATGTATGAAATACACAAAAATTCAATAAAATAAAAAAAAATCCCAGGGAAGATGAGTAAAAAAAAATCTAGTTCCGCTATTCCTGTAAGTACAAAACAACAAAAACAAAAAAACCCAGTCCATCAAATGCCTATTGGAATCAAACAGGGCAAGTGTGTCCTGGACTGGAGTTTATGGATTGGTTGTTGCAAACTGTGGGTCCGGGGAACTTCTTCTGCAGGAGCAGGCCAGTATATTACCATGTAGCCACTCTAGAGAAATCTTATTAATTTCTATTTAAGATTTGGAAATGCTTGGCAATGTGGTGCACACACGCCTTTAATCCTATCACTTATCACCACTTGGGAGAACAAGGCATGTGATCTCTGTGGCTTCAGAAGGCCGCCGGGGTTCGACAAGTGAACTCCAGGACAGCTGGGACGAAAAGGGAGAAACTTGTCCTCACAAAAAAAAAAAGATATGAAATGCTTGAAAATATTTAACATGGATGGGAGAGAACCAGTAAAGAAGTGAAACTTAAAGGTATAGGTATAAGGAGGGATGATTAAAAGAATGAAATCCCTGAAAGCTCAGGTAGGGGGAAGAAGGTGATTCAGAACCTGGGAGGTCTGAGGAGAAGAAAAGAAATAATCAGCATGATGAAACCAGGTTATGACTGTTGTGGGAGGCGGGTGGGAGAGTGGCGGCTGTCCTATGCCTTCACCACCTTCCCAATTTTCTGTTTTCTGTCTCATCAAGGAAAGAAAGCCTCCCCTGAGAAGAGGAAAATGCAGTACTGACTATGATACAATTATTACAGTTATAACCATGTATAAATACAACGCAGCCTGACCGTCAGCAATTAGTTTTTTTTTTTTTTTTTTTTTGTAGATGTATAAATGTAATGTCTACAATGCAAGTTTGGTGCACCTGTGTCATGCAATGTGTGGAAGGTCAGAAGAGGGTGTCGGATTCCCCCTGGAACTACTGGAAGTTCTCTCCTGGATTGGAGTTTCAGATGGTGCTCGGAACGGCCACCATGTGGGTGCTGGGAATTGAACCCGGGTCCTCTGTAAGAGTGATTGGCGCTCTTCACCACTAGGCCATCTCGCCAGCCCTCAGCATCGGTTTTAAGAGTTGGCCCAAACTTTGAGAATCCCCTGTTCCTTCTGATGTCTGGTGATGGTGCTTCTGAACCAGGAATCACCTATACTTTTATTCAGTCTTTCCAGAGTGAATTGGGGAATCACCTTATTGTTGGATAAGTTGGATCCACCTTATCTTGTCAGAGACTATGCCCAGTGATCCCTGGGCCTAAAATATCTCATACATAATACACACAGTGTCCAACATACTTCTCAATTCTCACAACTCAACTCTCAAGTCTCACTGCTTTCTATAAAGAAAATAATACAGGGCATAGAAGATGCCCAGTGGGTAAAGAAGAGTACCACTGCTCTTGCAAGGACCCAGGTACGAGGGATCGAATCCCCCCCCGACCCACATGGTGGCTGAGGAACCAACTTAAAAATAACCAATAAACTGCCAGTCCAGGGAGAAAGGGGCCATGCCCATCTCTTCTGAGGGTCCGCAAGCAATGTGCGACAGGACACGGGTGCACAAAAAAAAAAAAAAGACCTAAAATGCAGACAGTAACATTCATACACATAAAAAGATAAATAAAATTTAAAAAAAGAATACTATACAAATAAGGCTGCTTCAGTGCTTTAGGGATGGTAACTCACGGGCCACACAATTTTCAATATTCACAATCTTGGGGGGCAGGCAAAGTAGAGTCCTGAGGGATCAAGATCAGGTATCCAGGTCACCAGACCACATGTCTCAGTGAGCTTGTTTGCATTATAAACAACAGCTTTTTGGTGCAAATTTAAGTAAGTCTTTAGTCTAGAATGTCTCAGTTAGATGTCCTCACCGGTAGCTTATGGCGTCATGGAGTATGGCATTATATGGGGCTGACTGTGGAATCGAAGACTCTTGGGCTTTTTTTTACACCTGATGTTTCTTCACTCTAATCAGGCACCCACCCCCGACGTGGACAGCTGCAGCCTTACAGCCAATTTCTGAAACAAATGTGATGGACGCTGGTGAGGGAAAGTCTTCACAATGGGCAGAACTTCAGCCAGTGCACATGAAATGGTGCATTTAACACTTGTAAGGAGAAATGGCACAGAGGTTTCGATTATATACTGACTCATAGGCTGTAGCCAATGGTTTTGGCTGGATGGTCCGGGCCCCCCCCCCCCCCCCCCCCCTCAGGGACTTGGAAGGAGCCTGACTGGAAATTGGTGAGAAAGACATGAGGGGAAGAAGTACGTGGACAGATCTCTGCAAATGGGCGAAGGATGTGAAGATACTGTCTCCTGTAAATGCTCATCAAAAAGTAATCTCAGCAGATGATGAGTTTAATAATCAAATAGAACGGATCACTCATTCTGTGGATAGTCAAACTCTTTCTCCAGCTAATCCCTCCTTTGCTCAATGGGGGCCCATGAACAAGTGCATGGTGGCAAAGATGGGAGGGTTTAGGCATGAGCCATCGACAGCATGGACTTTATGGACGCCCACTTACCGAATGTTGAAATCTGGGCTGGCTAGAACTGAGGCGAGAACTGAGGTGAGGTGCCGAATCTCTGCTCTGCCAACAACGAGAACCACAACCTGAGCCCCTGGATATGGCATTATGCTCAGGGTGAACCACAGCCGGCAACCTTGTGGCGGTGTGACTACTCTACATTGGTACATTGACCACTTCCATCATGGAGGGGACAGAGCTTTGTCCTTACAGGAATAGACAATTATTCTGGTTAATGGATTTCCCTTTCCTGCACGTAATGCTTCTTCTGCTCTGATCTTCTTATGCCAAAACTACCATCCAGGGACTTACACAGAATGCCTTTATCCACCATCACAACTGTATTCCCTCAAAGCAAATGGCCTTTTGAACCAGGGAACCCACTTCACATGTCACAAGCAAAGAAGGTTGGACTAGTTGTGGGCCAATGGTCCATGGTAATCCACTGGTCTTACCTTAACCATGTCCCTGTCCCACCACTTCCCTCCCCTTACCCATGTTTCCCCCTTTCCCCCACCACCTTACCCACATACCATGGGCCCTCCCCCCACCCTTTCCCAACCACCACCCGAATCAGCTGGCCCTTGATAGAACATGGAAGGTGGGAAGGATGGCCTCTTGCAGATTAGTTACAGAACAAAAACAACACAGCATCAATTCCGTAACAATACCCTACAGGGCTGGGGCAGGGTTCTCATGCAGGCAGTATATGCCTTGAACCAGTGCTCAATATATGATGACTATAACTACTCTCCTAGACCAGAATTCACACAATCTAGGAACCAAGGAGTGGGAAGTGGAAGTGATTCCAACGCACTATCACAACACAAAATCAACACCGTAGTGAGTAGACCCAGTAGGAAAAAAAAACTTTTTTAATATTGTAGTACAAACACACTTGGGGCACTCTGCTTGCTGCGCGCTGCGGGCCTCCAAGCCAAGTTTTGGTTTCAAAAGAAGGGGTAGTGCTTTTGCAAGGAGACACAGGAAACACTCCATTGGGCTGGAAGCCAAGACTTCCTCTGCTCGGCTTCCTCTGCTCTCTAGCTCCGGCCTAACTTTGGGTTTCAGTATTTTTCATTTTATTCTAATTTTCTATTATTTCTATGATTTATTGCCCTTACTGGAACAACAGGATAGACCTGAAAGAACCTTCTTCGTTAGTCGCACTGAGTATACGGCCCGCACACCAGGGGAATATGGGACTTTTTTCGGACTTTTCTCTACAATGGGGGTAAGGCAGATTGTGTGTGGAAAACAGGAGATTCTGTAGGGCACCTTTTGGTGCTACCATGTCCTGTGATTAAGGCCAATAGGAAACTGGAACAACCCTAACTAAACAGGAAAAGGAATGGCCCAGACCCTTCGGGGATGAAGGTATGGGTCACTCCTCCAGGGAAAGAGCCAAGACCTGCAGAGGTGCTTGCTAATGGTGGAGGTAATACAGAATGGGTAGGAGAAGAAGGTAGTCATAAACATAAGCTGAGGCCACGGGACCAGTTGCAGAAACATGGATTGTACTTGACATGAACTTTTTGTCCTATTTGGTTAAGAATATGCTTGTGCATATATACACATATATTAAGCAGATATTTGTGGTGTTCCCTTTTGAGTGTGCAATTGAGAAAAGTGTTAAGTGGTGTCATATTTAGGTTATGAGATACAGAAGAAGTATTCCTCAAAGACTTTACCACCTACTCTAAGACACATAATGCCAATGGTGATATTGCACAGGATAGCAGTGTTATATCAGTTAGAATTAGTACGATCTTGCCATTTGTTTTTCCATTTGAAATTTTAAGCAAACAATAAGGAAATGGTATTTGGGGTAGAAGCGACAAGAGGGGTGGACGCTTGGTGGATGGGTGTAACTTGACTGGATTTGGAGACTAACGAAATGTGGAATGGATTCTTCAATGGGATCGACCTGAGCTGGAAGACCAACCGTAAATGTGGCATTACCTTCTGATGGCAGCGGGTATAAAAGGAAAAGGCCTTGGCAGAAGGGAGCTTGTCCGCCTTTGTGCTGCTTGCATCCTCTCTCACTGGTGAGTTCATTTGCGGCTTTCTGTTGATAAACTCATCTGATTTCCCACGATCCCAGCGTAGACTGAGACTTTCAGATCTCCAGAATCCATCACAGGGGCTCTCAGCGCTGGATATGGGGATATGAGAACAAATCCCAGCCTCATGGGGCTGAACAACTGAAAACAACTAACCCCACCTGGATTTTTAGCCTCTCCAGTGTGGTGAGCCATTGGTGGACTACTGAAAATCTATCCTGTGAGCTAATCAGATAAATCCATACATATGTGAAGATATAAAGTTGTTGAGAGATAATAGACATAGGTAACATATACAGTATAGATAGAGAGGTATACATAATACATATCGGTAATTTGTTTAATTCTCTACTACTACGAAACTACTAAACTATTCTAGAATACATATAGGTATTTGTTTCTAACTACTCTAATCTAAACTAAGTCTACCAATTCTGTTTCTTTAGAAAACCTGACTAGGAATACAGAGACTTTTAAAGTTTTTTTATTTTATTTTATTTTGTGTTCCTTTTGAGACAGGGTTGCCCTGTAGCCGCCCCCAAGCCCCGCCTAGCCCCCGCCCGGCTAACCACCCCGGGAATTACTCTTAACCGGCTGCCCTTGAACTCATAGATCGTGCTGCCTCTGCTGTTCCCAAGATGCTGGGAATAAGGTGCGGTGACACCAGGGCCAGCTGGACATATGGTTGTTTTTTGTTTTTTTTTTTTTTTTAAGATTTTATTTTTAATTTATTTTCGTATGTTAATGAATGGAACAGGTCTGCATGGTCAGGAGTCTGTGCACGCTGTTGCGTGGCAATAGCAATGATGCCGCGGAGGTCAAGAAGAGGGTCTCTCGGATTCCCCTTCTCCTGGAATTGGAGTGTTCTCCTGGAATTGGAGCTTCACAGAACGGGCCTGTTCTCGGCCGCCATGTGTGGGTGCTGGGATCNATTTGTTGGTTTCCATTTTAGCCTTGACCCTCCCCCTGCAGAGTTCATTAGACACACACAGCACGTGAGACATTTTCATTCTCTTTTTTTCCAGTTGACTGTTCTTCATTTTGTTCTGCTCTTCTCTCCAAAGTAATTGCTCCTACATTGAGAACCAGCTCAGCATAGTCCGTTTCCAGGTCAACACTGATGCTCATTTTCCCAGCAGGCATTCTGTGTTCCCAGCTGAAAGTCTTTCCTGTAGGAGAGCAGAGCCATTTCATTAGGACCCAACCAAGCGGCAGAATTCTTCACTAAAAGAAAAACAGAGCAAAACCCATCAAAATTAAGCCCTGTCGACTGGAATGTCTAAACCATCCATATAACGAGTTCTTTGGCTAGTTTTGGACCCATTTTGAGCTGACTAAATAACTGTGTTCTAATTAAATTTGAATTTTGCTTTTTATGATTAGTATGCCCTGTTTTGATTGCTGAATAAAATTTTTCATTGCAAGGGTCTAGAGACATGGCTAAGGGGTTAAGAGCATTGGCTTTTCTCCCAGAGGATCCAGGTTGGGTTCTCAGCACCCCGGGCAAGCTAATAACCATGTGTAACTCCAGGGTTAGGGAATCTGATAACATCTTCTGGCCTCCATGGCACTCCACATATCTGCTGAACCATCATACATGCAGACAAAACACTTACACATATAAAATAAAAATAAATAAATAAGCCAGGCATGGTAGAGGGCAATGCCTTTATTTTATCTCCCTTTAGTCCCAGCTCTCCTGGAGCTCACCATGTAGACCACGCAGGCCTTTAACTCACAGAGATCCACCTGCCTCTGCCTCCCAAGTGCTAGGATTAAAGGCATGCACCACCACACTCAGCTAGGATTGTATGCTACTTTAAGAGACATTTACAGCTTGAGCTGAGGGTATGAGCTCAGCTGTAGAACACTTGCCTAGTATGTGCAAAGCTCTAAATTAAATCCTTGACACTGAAAAAAAATTTACCCAGGTAACATACATGTTAAGAAAGGAGGGTAGAAGACATGTCTCAGCAGCACTTCCAAAGACCTGAGTTTGGTTCCCAGCACCCAGGTTGGGTGCCTTACAGCCACCTGTAACTTTTTTTTGTGTGTGTGTTTTTGAGATAGGGTCTCTCTTTAGTCCCAGCTGGCCTGGACCTAGCTCTGTAGGCCAGGCTGGCCTTGAACTCACAGAGATCTGCCTGCCTCTCGCCTCCCAGTGCTGGGATTAAAGGCTGCACTACCATGCCTGGCCTAAGAAGGTTCTTAGCTGCCATGTGGGTGCTGGGAATTGAACCCAGTTCCTCTGCAAGAGCAGTCAGTGCTCTTAACCACTGAGCCACATCTCCAGCCCCTCACCTGTAACTCTTATCTATAGATGACCTAAAGTCTCTTCCTGTGGCCTCTACAGGGAGCCATATACACATGTTGGTATACAGATACATAAATAAAAACTATTTCTAAACAATTGATAAAATATGGGGCAATGCCTTTAATGCTAGCACTTGAGAAGCAGAGGCAGTTGGGTTTCTGTGAAATAGAGGCTAGCCTGGTTTACCTAGGGTGTTCTAGGCCAGCTGGGACTAAGGAAAACACTGTTTCTAAAATTTTTTAATAAAAAGTTAAATAATTCATTGTGTATACTCTTCTACATGGGAGTGTTACATGCGGATATTTTAAGATAAGCATATATTGCACATGAGCATGCTCTGTTCTCTGACATTGCAGCCTGCACATGGTGCAGGGTCCCCTTGGTTCCAGCCTGCCTGGGAGTGCATGCAGCTGGCCTCCACTTGCTGGTGAGCTTCCCCAGCTGCAGGCCTTCTCAAATCCCCTAGGTCAGGAACATCCGAAGCCCTGCCCGCTGCTCCAGGTCTGCAGGCCTCTGCCCTTGGACACAGATCCAGACATTTCCTGCCTGCCTGAGAGTGCCTGAAGCCAGCCTCCATGTGGCACAGGGGCCTGGTTGTTTCCAACCTGCTTCCTAGTGCCTAAGGCTGGCTTCTGCCTAGGGGTGAGCTTCCCCAGTTCTGCTGTCCCCACCCCCTACTTGGATTCATCTGAAGCCCCACCCACTGCTACAGGGCTAGACCTCCCTGTGTTTTACTAGGGTTCCAGACCTTGGCAGACTGCCCAAGAGTGCCTGAATCAAGCCTCTGCCCAGCAAGCCTCCCAAATGTGGTGTGCCTTGGGCTATTGGGGTCCAAGACCATAGAGGGAAGTCTGAAAATATCTGATTGCTACTCAAGTTGGGCCTCTGGAGGGTCTCCTGACTAGCTGCACAAGAAGCAGCTGGTCCATTCAATACAAAATCAAAAGAGGGAACTTAAAGCTAGACCAACCAGCTTTTCATACTTAATAAGAAGACAACCAAGGCATGTCAGCAGTACAAAGTCAGGCTTGAATTCAACAACGGAAGTCTTGAGGTTCATACCAGAACACAAATAACAACAAATCCACATGCCAAAATCACAATGAGAAAGTAACAATATGAAAAACCCAATAATACATCTCCACTAAATGTTATCAGTCTTATAGAAGAGTTCTACAATGAGGACCCCCTAGCCATAACCCAGGACAGAGAATTTAAGAGAACATTCATGGGCTGGAGAGATAGCCTAGCGCCTTAAGAGCGTCGCTCTTACAGAGGACCCGGGTTCGATCCCCAGCACCCACATGGCGGCTGAGAACCGTCTGAAACTCCAATTCCAGGAGAACTCCAGTTCCAGGGGAATCCGAGACCCTCTTCTGAACTCCGCGGCGTTGCACGACACGGGTGCACAGACTTGCATGCAAACAGTACATTCATACACATACAGAAATAAATAAAATTAATAAAAAAAAAGAACATTCATAAACATGATAAAGATTTCAAGGAATTTAAAGAACACACAACCAACTAAATCAAAGAACTAAAAAAAGATAGGGATAAATTTTTGGACTGAATTCACAAAAGAGATAGAAACATTGAAGAAAACTCAGGCTGAAATGAAGAAGGAAGTGAAACACTCAATAAGCCATCTGGAAACAATGGGAGAAAGCATCAGCAATAGAATGAATGAAGTAAAAGAATAGAATATCAAGACTGGATGATAAAGTTGAAGAATTTAATTACTCAAGCAAAGATTGTGACAAATTTTTTAAAAACACAGAAATGGAATATTCAGGAAATGAGGGACACCATGAAAAGATCAACCCTACACATCATAGGCATAAAGGAAGGAGAAAATTTTCAGGGTAATCGTATTGACTGGATCGTCAACAGATTTGGAGAACTAATTTTTTTTGCCAATGTTTTATTGAAGCTCTGTGCATTTCATAAAAAATTACATTACAAATTAAACCTAGACCCATGCCCCCACTGCCCCCACCACACCAAAGCTCATGCATTCTGTCAAACATGTTTTTCATCTTTTTCTCAGTCTTTCTCAAAATTCTCAATACAGAAGTTTACTGTTTCCAGCAGAAGTTCACTGTTTCAGTCACTTCTTTGATGCAATTTTTTCTGTTGTTGTTGTTGCTGTTGTTGTTATTCCTTCCAATATGCAGGACTCCAAAATAGCCTCATATTTCATAGGTTTTAGCATCTTTAGCTTATGATTTTTTTTTTTAATAAGGCTGAAAGGTGTCATGTTTGAAATTTCCTCCTTGGCAAGCCCAAAGCACCATCAGTTGTGCTCTTGTGTTCCATACTGGGGTTTTCCCTTCCCATGGTCGCCCAATGAGGTCCAGTAAGCACCACGTCTTTTCTTGATCTTCCTGTACTGGTCTCCATGATACAGTCTGGGTAGTCCAACAATGGCAGTCTATACTCT
Source organism: Rhizomys pruinosus (assembly GCA_009823505.1). Taxonomy (NCBI): domain Eukaryota; kingdom Metazoa; phylum Chordata; class Mammalia; order Rodentia; family Spalacidae; genus Rhizomys; species Rhizomys pruinosus. Next base: position 407,363 of record VZQC01003810.1, on the reverse strand, counting down.
GAAGAAGTGGAAACCCCAGTAGTAGCTCAATCCATAAGTTGGATGTCTCAGCAGTCACCATCTGGCACTGAAGGGTTGGAGGATTCTTGGAGAGACACGAATCTTCAGTCCATATTGGAAGGTTGAAAAACTGGGTCTTCTCACGTCTTTGAAGGATGGCAAAAGCAGAGTCAGCAACAGGGTAGCTGCACTTGCCAGTACGACAGGCAAAACAACTGTGCTCTTTTGTCTTTTTACTAAGCTCTCAAGTTTTATACCTAAAGTACAATTTCTTAGGACTTACTATTTATGTGTTTCTGGTTATACTTTCCTTTTGGATGTTTAAGGTGACACAGTTAGGCCAGATTAACCAAGGTTTTTGTTTTCTCAAGGTTAGTTGAGGATCTGGACCTCAAGGGTCACTCACAGTTTTTTTAGGGGGGAGGGAGGCCCTGGCTCCTTTTGGCTTTTCAACCACCAACTCTATCCACTCAAGGACAAAGTCAGGTCCTGCTAGACTAGGCTTCCCTTTTTGAAGCATGAGCAGACTTTCCTCTTTATAGACTGGACACTGTCTTTAGTCCCATTAGTGGATCTCCAATGTACTGTCTGCATGCAAGTTTGTGCACCTGTGTCGTGCAATGCTGTGGAGGTCAGAAGAGGGTGTCGGATTCCCCTGGAACTAGAGTTCTCCTGGAATTGGAGTTTCAGACGGTTCTTGGCCGCCATGTGGGTGCTGGGGATTGAACCCGGGTCCTCTGTAAGAGCGGTCGGTACTCTTAACCACTAGGCCATCTCTCCAGCCCTCAGCATTAGTTTTAAGAGTTGGCCCAAACTTTGAGAATCCCCTGTTCCTTCTGATGTCTGGGGACAGTGCTTCTGAACCAGGCATCACCTATACTTTTATTCAGTCTTTCCAGAATGAATTGGGGAATCACAAGTTGGATCCACCTTATCTTGTCAGAGACTATGCCCAGTGATCCCTGGGCCTAAAATATCTCATACATACAAAGTCAAACATACTTCTCAATTCTCACTGCTTTCTATAAGAATACTAATACAAGGCTAGAAAGATGGCGTAGTGGTTAAGAGCACCAACTGCTCTTGCAGAGGACCTGGGTTCGAGGGTTCGAACCCCAGCACCCACATGGTGGCTGAGAACCAACTTTAACTCCAGTTCCAGGGGAATCCGATGCCCTCTTCTGACGTCCGCAGCATTGCATGACATGGGTGCACAGACCTACATGCAGACAGTACATTCATACACATAAAAAATAAATAAAATTTAAAAAAAGAATACTAATACAAATAGGCTGCTTTCAGTGCTTTGGTATGGTAACTCAAGCACACACAATTCATTCACAATCTTGGGGGGAAGGCAAAGTAGAGTCCTGAGGGATCAAGATCAGGTATCCAGGTCACCAGACCACATGTCTCAGTGAGCTTGTTTGCATTATAAACAACAGCTTTTTGGTGCAAATTTAAGTAAGTCTTTAGTCTACAATGTCTCCTGTGCTCAAGCATGGAGCTTCATGGAGTATGCCTTATGATTGGCTGACTGTGGAAGAGAAGACTAGGGCTTGGTTTACTGATGGTTCTGCACTCTAAGCAGGCACCACCCAGAAGTGGAGAGCTGCGGCCTTACAGCCAATTTCTGAAACAAATGTGATGGACACTGGTGAGGGAAAGTCTTCACAGTAGGCAGAACATCGGGCAGTGCACATGACTGTGCATTTTACTTGGAAGGAGAAATGGCCAGAGGTTCGATTATATACTGACTCATGGGCTGTAGCCAGTGGTTTGGCTGGATGGTCAGGGACTTGGAAGGAGCCTGACTGGAAAATGGTGAGAAAGGCATGAGGGGAAGAAGTACGTGGACAGATCTCTGCAAATGGGCGAAGGATGTGAAGATACTGTGTCTCCTGTAAATGCTCATCAAAGGGTGATTTCAGCAGATGGTGAGTTGAGTAATCAAATAGTTTGGATGACCTCTTCAGTGGACAGTCAGCTTCTTTCTCCAGCTATCCCTGCCATTGCTCAATGGGCCCAAGAACAAAGTGGTCATGGTGGCAGAGATGGAGGTTAGGCATGGGCTCGACAGCATGGACTCCCACTTACCAAGGTTGATCTGGTTACAGCTGCTGCTGAGTGCCAGATCTGCCAACAGCAGAGACCAACCCTGAGCCCTGGATATGGCACTATGCTCAGGGTGACCAGCCGGCAACCTGGTGGCAGGTTGACTACATTGGACCACTTTCTTCATGGAGGGGACAGAGCTTTGTCCTTACAGGAATAGACAATTATTCTGGTTATGGATTTGCCTTTCCTGCACGTAATGCTTCTGCCAAAACTACCATCCAGGGACTTACAGAATCCTTATCCACCTTATGGTATTCCTCACAGCATTTCTTTTGAGCCAAGGAACTCACTTCATAGCCAAAGAAGTGCGACTGGGGCCCATGGTCATGGTATCCACGGTCTTACCATGTTCCCCACCACCAGAAGCAGCTGGCTTGATAAAACGATGAATGGCCTCTTGCAGATAGTTACAGCCATCAATTAGTGGACAATACCCTGACAGTGCTTGGGCAGGGTTCTCATGACAGGCAGTATTATGCTTTGAATCAGATGCCACATATATGAGTACTACTATCTCACTATAGCCAGATTCATGGGCACACTTGGAACCAAGGAGTGGAAGTGGAAATGATTCCACTACTATCACCCTTAAGACCCAGTAGGAAAACTTTTATATTTGTACACACAACTTTGCACTCTGCTGGCCTCCAAGTTTTGGTTTCAAAGAGGAGAGTGCTTTTGCAAGGAGACCCAGGAAACACTCCATTGGGCTGGAAGCCAAGACTTCCTCTGCTCGGCCACTTTGGGCTTCTTCTTGCCCTTAAGCCAACAGGATAAAAAGAAAACAGTAAAGGAGACATGATTGACCCAGAAAACCGGGGGATATGGGACTTTTTGACCTCTAAAAAAAACAATGGGTGGTAAGGCAGATTTGTGTGGAAAACAGGAGATTCTGTAGGGCACCTTTTGGTGCTACCATGTCCTGTGATTAAGGCCAATAGGAACTGGAACAACCCTAACTACCAGACAGGACGACAATGGCCCAGACCCTCTCGGGATGAAGGTATGGGTCACTCTCCAGCCGGAAGCCAAGACCTGCAGAGGTGCTTGCTATGGTGGAGGTATACAAAGAATGGGTAGGAGAAGAAGGAGTCATAACATAAGCTGAGGCCAACAGCACCAGTCAGAAACATGGTTAGTAACTTGACATGAACTTTGTTTTTGTCCTAGTTGTTAAGAAATAAGCTTGTCATATATACCATATATTAAGCAGATTATTTGTGGTGTTCCCTTTTTAGTGTGCACTGAGAAAGTGTTAAGATGTGGTGTCAAATTTAGGTTATGAGCATACAGAAGAAGTATTCCTCAACGACTTACCACACTACTCAAGAACCACATAATGCATTTGATTGCACATGGTACAGTTATATACATGTTAGATTACGAATCTTGCCATGTTTTCATTTGAAAATGTTTAACAACAAGGAAATGGATATGGGTGAGGTAAAGCTGACTAAGGGGTGGATTGGTGTGGTATTGTTGTGCAACTTGACTGGATCTAGAGACTAACCTAAAATGTGAATGAGATCCTTCAGATGGATTCAGCCCTAGCTGGAAGACCCACCCCCAACTGTTGGGCATTGACCTTCTGGATGGCAGCGGGTATAAAAGGCCTTGGCCGACAGGGAGACTTTGGTCGCTCGCTTTGTGCCTTGCGCTCTCTCTCACTGGTGTTTCCAGTCTTGCTGCTGTGATGGAATTCTCATCTGATCCCAGCGTAGCTGAAGACATGGCAGATATCTCCTGGATCCATCAGGCTCTCAGCGCTGGATTGGGACTATGGAGACATCAAGCCTCATGGGCTGAACAACACTCTGGATTCTCATCGTCTCGTGCCGTGTGGTGTAGCTCAGTTGTATGGTACTACCAAATTCTATACTGTGACGCTGATAGATAAATACATCATATATGTAGATATAGATATAAATAGATATATCATATAGGACATGAAGGTCTAACTATAACATATATATATAGGTCGGTATAATATACATAAGGGATATTTGTTCTAGACATCTCACTAAACTTTCTGTTTCCTTTAGAGAACCTTTGAACTAAACAGACTTTATTATTATTTATTTTATTTATTTTGGTCCTCTTTTGAGAACCGAGGTTTCCCTGAGCCCGGCTACCCTGGAACTACTCTGTAGACCAGCTGGCCTTGAACTCAGGAGACTGCCTGCCTCTGCTCTCCCAAAGCCTGGATTTAAAGGTTCTGCACCACATGGCCAGCTGGGACATATATGGTTTTTTTTTTTTTAATTTTTATTTTCTGTATGTGTATAAATGTACTGTCTGCATGCAGGTCTGTGCAGCCCGTGTCGTGCAATGCCCGGAGGTCAGAAAGAGTCTCGGATTCCCTGGACCTGGAGTCTCCTGGAATTGGAGTTTGGACGGCTCTCGGCCGCCATGTGGTGCTGGGGATCAAACCCGGTTCCTCTGTAAGAGCTGTCGGCGCTTTTAACGCTAGGCCATCTCTCCAGCCCCCATATGTTTTGTTTTTAAGCCAGGCCTTGTAATACTTAGCAAGATTAATTTAAAAAACTCCAATGATTTAAATAGAGGTTTGTTTAAACTTTGGCTTTATAAAGTCCAAGATTGTATACATTGTCCTTAATTCTCATCTTTTACCTCTCTAAATACATATCTCAACCTTTCACAACTTTTCGATTCCCTTTCCATTCGGAAACATCAACCACTTTCACTTCTATATAAATCCCTCTGTTACTAATATTTCCATTTCTTATGACTTCCAACTTTTATTATCTAATACCATGAAACATAAATATCAGTAATAACAAATTCACCATCTGTTGTGAGGCTATTTGCAATGTCTATCCTCTCATAAGTTTCTAATAACAAGCTAATGCGCCAGGCATAGTGGCGCACGCCTTTAATCCTAGCACTTGGGAGGCAGAGCAGGCGGATCTTGTAGTTAAAGGCCACCCGGGTCCAGAGCACAGCAATTCGCAGGACAGCTGGGGCTACAGGGAGACCCGGTCTTGAAAAGTCCAAAAAAAAAAAAAAACAAGCTAGTGCTTGATTTCACAAAAGTGAGCAGTAAAACAATTGCACCTATTAAGTTAAACTTGGAAGTTTTGCAGTGGCTGAGAATAAACCATAATAATTTGACTAGGGCAATAGGAATTAGTAATATCTGAGCAAACAAAGTCAATCTGAATTACCCAAGATTAAACCAAAAACATTTTAAAATCTGTTCCCATATGTTTGTAGGGTTTTTAAAATTTCCTCTTACATCTAAAGTGATGAGCAAAATTACTCTATTATCCTAGGACTAAGCAGGGAGCTGGCCTGACTCTCATAGTCTTAGGGCAAAGTTAAGGGTGTAGCTCATAAGTTTGTGTGGTTTTTACATTTTTTCTTTTTTTTACTTCTTATGTGTATGAGTGTACTATCTGCATGTAGGTAGGTTCACCCGTCGTGCAATGCTGCAGAGGTCAGAAGAGAGCATCAGATTCCCCTGGAACTGGATTTAGACTGAATAGCACAAGGTGTGTCTGAATGGAACCAGTCCGTGGTATAAGAGCATCGCAGTGCTCTTACCATCATGGACCACTCTCCAGCCCCAGAAATCATGTTTAATACTGAATAACCAACATGAAAACAATACAAAATGTTAAAAGTCCTGTCCTTAAAAAAAGCACCAAACACTTAAAAATGTTCAAAGTCTCTTTTAAAACTTTTTTTTTTTTTTTTTTTTTGATGTTCATGCTAATCCAGCACTCCAGAGGTAAGGCGGGTTCGATCTCTGTGATTCCAGGCACAACCTGGTCTACAGAAGTGAGTCAGTCAGCTGCAGCTACAGGCAGCTGTACCAGGTAGGTCCAAGCTCCTCTGCGTAGTCCTAGGATAATAGAGAATTTATGCTCATCACTTAGATGTAAGAGGAAAATTTAAAAACCCTACAAACAATGTGAACATTTTAAAAGTTTTGTTTTTTTCATTTTATTATATGAATGATTTGTTTGCCAGATATGTCTAATGGTCCATTGTCACTAGTTAAATTTTATTATGGTTTATTCTCAGCCACTGCAAAAAACCAGAAAAAAACAAAAACAAAAAAACAGAAAAAAAAAAAAAACTGTCTTAACTGTGGGCTCCTACAAAATCCAAAAAAGTTCTGCCTTATTTCAGAAAGGAAGAATCAGGCTCACTTAAGCAAACCCAATGTCCAGCAAAGTAGCTCAAGGCTGGACATGTGTGGTTCACTCATGATCTTCTGGCTCCAAAGGGCTTGGGCAGGGGCTGGAGAGATGGCCTAGCGGTTAAGAGCACCAACTGCTCTTGCAGAGGACCCGGGCTCGATCCCCAGCACCCACATGGCGGCCAAGAGCCGTCTGAAACTCCAATTCCAGAACTCCAGTTCCAGGGGAATCCAACACCCTCTTCTGACCTCTGTGGCATTGCACGTCACGGGTGCACAGACTTGCATGCAGACAATACAGTCATACACATACGGAAATAAATAAAATAAAATAAAAAAAGTTTAAAAAAATACAATAAAATAAATTAAAAAAAAAGGGCTTGGGCAGCTTCACTGGTCTGTCTCCCCTATCCACAGCACACACAGCTTGTCTGAGAGGTTCAGGCCGGTTCCACTCCACCTTGTCACTGCCTTCAGTGGTTGTCCCAAGGTCCTTGTATCTCAAAGATACGGGAGTCTCATCTGCAACTGAGGCCGCACCTTCAATGGGCTCTCCTGGCTTCTTGGGGGCAAAGCCTGACATTCTCTCCATGACTGTGTCAGTCCTGTGGATCTTCACCAAAGCTGATGCAGCATCTTTACCAATAGCCTTTCCTGGGCTCTTACAGTGCCAGGCCTCAGCTGCTCTCTATGACTTCTTCATGCCTTCAAAACCAGTACTGTATAGGAGACCCTTACACATTACCAGTACCTGCTCCTCCACTACTGATGGAGGGCTTGGGCCCCCTCTGGACCACAGCTTCTGTTGCTAGACCCTGAGGAAATACTTCCCAGAGATTTCACCTCAGTGATGTTGGTCTCTTGTTACTCACAGCTGATTTTTCACTTCCAACTAATCAGCACCAAGTGTCCCAGTAAACCAAAGGTTTTACTTCAGTGGTACTAATCTCTTCTTAATCGCAGCTAATTCTTCAGCCCCAGATGACTAGAAATTACAGATTCTTCATTCAAAATATCACACGAACAGCCCAGATAGTCTCTGCTTCCTTTGAAGCTTCAAAAGCCAGGCCTCCATTGTGTTCCTACATTCTTTTCCAAGTCCCTATGGAACAGCTTCCTAAGCTCTAGGCACTCAATGGTTTTTCTAGTTCAAAGCCCCCAAACTTCCACAATCCTCCCCAAACAACAGGGTGAGGTCTGGTACAGCAAAACTCCACTCCTGTTACTAATTTCCATTCTACTGTTATGACAAAAGCACTAACCAAAACCAACTTGGGGAAGAAAGGGTTTATTTGGCTTGCAGCCCAGTTCATCATCAAGGGAAGCAAGGCAAGAACTCAGGACAGGAACCTGGAACACAGACCATGGAGTAATCCTGCTCTCTGGCTTCCTCCTCTGGCCTGTGCTCAGACTGCTTTCTTATACAACACAGAACCACCTGCTCAGGCATGGGACCACCCAGTGGGCCGAGTCCTCCCATATCACTCAACAGTTGAGAAAATTCCCCCACAGATTCATCACAGGCCAATCCAATGCAATTTCCCAGCTGACGTTCCCTCCTCCCAGCTGTGTCAGTTGACGACTGAAGTTGTCCTGCACAGCATGTACATTATGATAGTGTTTAGATTAAAACTTAAAGAGAAACTCTAATAAAGACCATTTCTATACACACATACATGTCTGTGCATGTAGTAAAGAAGAAAAGGATAATTCTAGCTGTGATGGCCTGTGACTTTAATCCCAGCACTCTGAAGGCAGAGGCAGATGGATTCCTTGAGTTTGAGGTCAGCTAGGTCTATGCAGTCAGTTCCTACCACTCAGGGCTACATAGTGAGACCCTGTCAGAAGAAGAAGAAGAAGAAGGAGGAGGAGGAGGAGGAGGAGGAGAGAGAGAGGAGGAGGAGGAGGGAGGAGGAGGAGGGGGGAGGAGGAGGGAGGGAGGAGGAGGAGGAGGAGGAGGAGAGCAGCATAATGAAGAATTTTTGGTTTCCCTAAGGAAGTTAACAATAAGCATGAAAAAAGGGATGAAACTATACAAGGGTTTAACCAGACCATATATGTGAAATGTAACTCTGAGAGAGAGAGAGAGAGAGAGAGAGAGAGAGAGAGAGAGAGAGAGACTGAAATATGGCAAAATGACAGATTAGTTAAAACTCAATCTCAAAAGTGTATGGGACCTCCATGTTATTTTTCTCCTCATAGTCCTGGAGTTTTGAATCATTATAAAATTTAATAATCCGGGGGCTGGAGAGATAGCCTAGCGGTTAAGAGCACCGACGCTCTTGCAGAAGACCCGGGTTCGATCCCCAGCCCCCACATGGTGTGCTGAGAACCGTCGTAACTCCAATTCCAGGAGAACTCCCGTCCAGGGGAATCCGAACCCTCTTCTGACCTCCTCGTGAATTGCACGACACGGGTGCACAGACCTGCATGCAGACAATACATTCATACACATACAAAAATAAATAATTAAAAAAAATTTAATAATCCATCCTCATCCCAGATTAAAGAAGAGCAGAGGAAGGACTGTGTCTTAGCATAGCATGAGAGTTGCCAAAATCTGGGTAATGCAAGGATAGCCAGGAAAGAGAGCCAGGGTAGCAGAGATCTGAGGGGTGGGGACAGAGTGAAAGGCTCAAAGGATTATGGGACTGAAAGAAGGAAATAAGGAAAGGACAGAATTAATTTGGAAATATTTGGAGAGATCACGGCTGAGTTGCTTTAAGAAATGGATATATATAATCAATAAATGTTTCATTATTTGAAAGTTAAAATAGAAAATTCACAAGCCATTTCAAATCACTCAGGATGTATACCATTGAAGTATACATCAGCCTTATTTTAAAAGCTACTTGGTTATTTTTATTTTAAGTGTATGAATGTACTGCCTGCATGTATGTAAGTGCACCTGTTTCATGCAATGCCCACAGAGGTCAGAAGCACGTGTCAGAATCCCTGGAACTTAAGTTAGACACTTGCTGGCTGCCATATGGCCAACCTAGGCGCTCTGCAAGAGCAGCCAGTGCTCTTAAGGGCAGAGCCAACTCTCCAGTCCCACATAGCCTTATTTGTCCTTCCTTCAAAATTCTATCTGCACTGGGGCTAGAGAGATAGCTTGGTGGTGAGGACTACTGGCTGCCCTTGCAGAGAACCAGTTTGATTCTCAGCACCCACTGTGGCTAAAATTCAACTCAGTCCTCCTTCCAGGGGAACAATGTACAACATGGGTGCACTTACATACAGGTATGTCATCCTTTATAAACACATAAAATAAATTAATAAGTCATTTTTTTTTATATTTTTTTTTATAATTTATTTCTGTATGAATGAATGTACTGAGCTGATCAGTCTGTTCACCCTGTCGTGCAACCCGCGAGTCGAAGAGGTCTCGGATTCCCCTGGACCGGAGTTCTTGGAATGGAGCCTCAGACGCTCTCGGCCCCTGTGGTGCTGGGTCGAACCTGGGTCCTCGAAAGCGTCGGCGCTCTAACCTAGCCATCTCCCAGCCCATAGTACATTTATTAAACTAGGAAAATATGTCTATTCTGAAGACTGGAATTTAGACTATGAGTAGGTGACTCATATCAGATGATAGACTGATGTTTATCCAGGTGACAGGAGAAAGAATATGGAGCAGTGAGAACATTTAGAAGAATTTTCTGGAAAAGCAAAGACTGGAACTCCTCCCAGTTGTACCTGTGGCTAATTTAGACCCACGTATCAGTTCGTTCCTTCCCACTCTGTTCTGAATTCCAAGGTCACTGAAATACTCTTGTCGTGTTATTTGTGCACAATTCCTTTTGCTATATGGGGACTTCAAATGTAAATGTTTTATTTTTGCCCTGCGGAAGGGAATCAAGGCTGTGAGGGGCTGTTTACATTTAGACATGGAGCTGATATGGGTTTCCAGCAAGGGTCAAAACAGCAAATGCTAGATGTGACCACCAGGCGGTGACAGAGACACACAGAGCTCTGCTATTATTCGAGTCACAGCTGAATATTTATAGAACAGTGAATAATAATGAAGTGGCCAGAATGTAGTAGTTCAGTAAAACGCAATCAGGATAGCAATCATCACCATAGCATACCTTCTGGGAGAAACTAGGGGAGCCAGGCATTGTGAAGTATATCTCCACAGCAGGCATTCTTACATAAACTTCTCATGAGACAAGGCTTTCCAGACATAATGCTAAGATTCAGCTTAATTAACCAAGCATATTTTTTAAGTCATAGGACCCCTATCTCAAAATCCCTTCATCTGGACCTATGGAGGGCTATGAATCAGCACAAAATGACTGACACTGAATGTGTGAGGACCCCTGAAGCAAAGTGTTACATAACCAGTTTTGACAGAAGCCGCCTTTGTGTGATTTTCTATAAGAGGTCCTTGGGATCAAGGGCATGTGTGGTCTTGCCTGGTGGGCACCTGATTGCCAGGCTCTGTACCTTCGCCCAGAGAAAACACAGCAGGTTTCCTTTGCCAGTGGCTCTGAGAATTTTGTTTAATCTCCTGGCTCCATGGGCCCTCCTTTCCTGTTATCTCCCCATCCCTACTTGTCCTTTATACAGAGTCTGTGCATCAGCAGGGTCCTGCAGGAGGAGCTAGCCGGTGAGGGGAACAGCTGCAGGCTCTTCCTAGACAGATCCAAGACGGCAAGCCTCAGGCCCCAGGTAGCAGTTTCTGAAAATGTAGTGTTGAAAGAAATTCTATACATGACACTGAACAGCCCTGTAAGAGACTGTCCTTGAGCCAGGCATGGTGGTCCACAGCACTTCAGAGGCAGAGACAAACAGATCTCTGTGGTTGAGGTTAGCCTGGTCTATATAGAATTACAGGCCGGCTCCAGCCAGGCTGATTCCCAGGCAGGAGGCAGGGAAGGTGGGGAGCAGGAGGTTCCTGGTTCCAACATAATACCATGGGCTCCCTTTGCAGTGAACTCACTTCCCAGGTGGGAAGTCCTGCCAAGATACTGCAGTAGGGTATCTGCCAGAATGTGTGAAAGTGGGAGACCCTGTTCAAAGAAGGCCTAGAACCTAACATTATATTGTTGTTTTTTAATTTATCTAATGTAAGTATATTGCTTGCATGTGTGTACGTGCTTCTGTACAGTGCAATGGCCTTAGGGGTCAGAAGAGGGTATCAGAACCCCTGGAACTGGAGTTATGGACAGTTGTTGGCCACCATGTGGGTGCTAGAACTCAAACCTGAGCAGCTGGAGCTCTTAATCGCTGAGCCATCACTCCAGCCCTCTTAAATTTATATTCTTATGGGGGCTGGAGAGATGGCTCAGTGATTAAGAGCACTGACTGCTTTTGCAGAGGACCGGGGTTCAATTCCCAGTGCGCACATGATGGCTAAGAACCATCTTTAGCGCCAGGCATTGTGGCGCATGCCTTTAATCCCAGCACTTGGGAAGCAGAGTCAGGCGGATCTCTGTGAGTACAAGGCCAGCATGGTGTACATAGGGAGCTCCAGGTCAGCTGGGAGTACAAGGAGACCCTGTCTCAAAAGTACCAAAATCATCATCATCATCATCCTCATCATCATCTGGAAGAGAGGAGGAATGGGGAGAGCGAATAGGGGGATAGCAATAACAACACAAATACCTGGCCTCTCCCACACAATAATCTGTAAAACACAGGATGCTATTGGAAGAGGACAGAGAGCTGGGTGGTGTCAGTTTCCCAAATGTCTAATAGCCTGTTTCCCTTTCTGTCCATTACTCCCCAGGCTAGCCAGTCTCCAAGTGCACTGCCTCAGTGCAGCCAGTGTGTCCCTACCTAACCTCCAACAGCTGCATTAGAGGCGTAAATTGCCAATAGTTTTCACAGCGATCTAAGGGCGTGAAGATCTCTTCTTCATTTATTCTCATGGATGTGCCGGCTGTTTACTAAGGACTCTGCTCTCTTGACCCCAATTTCTGGGGGTATTCTCCTTATTAAACTCTAGTATACATCTGTGTCACGTGATATTTTAAAGATTTGACTTCTTTTTTGCAAAAATTCTTAGTCACAAAGTTGTAATTATTTTGCTTTGGCAGAAGGAAGTAAACAGCCCACCAAACACCCAGCTATGAAATAACAGACCTTAGGCTTGAAGGGCAAGGGGTAGAAATCTGATCTTTGGCTTCTGCTACATGTCCACGTGTCTTTCTTTCTATTAGGTTCTTCTGGCTGATGGTGATGGAAGAAGACAGCAAGCACAGCTACCTCACTGTGCTGGGAAACTCTGGATGCACTGAAAGGTCTGGGACAGTGATCCTCCTGGAAACCCCAGGGAAACCAGTGCTTTTATTGGCAAAGTTCCTGGGTAAACTTCTTAATCCCCATCCAGGTAATTCCTATTGACTTAGTTCAATTTGGTTTTCAAATTTACATGCAAATATCTTTACCATCAAAGAAGGCATAGGAGAACCTGGTTACATACAGTTTCCTATAAATCTTAAGAGGAGTGAGATAACTTCCTGGGCCTTTTCTGTTTGCTATTTAAAAGAAATGAGTCAGAGTAGCATTTTTAATGCAGTTCTCAGTGAAGAGCTATCAGCTAATATTACGTGAAATTACAGCATACAGTAAGTGAAGGGAATCAAGGCCTGGAGGCCTGTTTGTTTACACAACATGGCGCTGAAAAGGACGTCACAGCAGGAGGCAAGAAAGGCAATCTTAGACTTCCTGAGGGTAAAGAGTCAGCACAAAATGACGCCTGATGCGGGGACCCCCAAAGTAAAAGCGTGATGGCCTCTGTCATATGGTTCATTTTGGCAAGAGGCTGTGGGACCACGGGACCATGTGCTCTCGCAGGTGTCCACCACAGTGGCCTGAGTGACTCTCCGTGGAGAAAGCAGAGCTTGTCTCAGGCCCCAGCTGCTCTGAGACTCTTCTTTATCTCCTGGCTCCTCCCGAAACACCAATCCAGACCCGGAACTCTGCATCCACATGCGCTGAGCTGATGGGGAGCAGGCACTGGACCGGCCCCCACGCCAGTGGCCCCCGGAAACCCCAATGCCCAGCCAAGTCTCCTCAGTTGCCCTTTCAGAAAACTTGCCTCGGAGCCTGCTAACGTGTCTTGGTCCCCAGGCAAGAGAGAAGCACAGATGTCACCTTGGCTCCCCTGCTGCTCTGGCTCCTTGCTGATCTCCAGGGTCTACTGGTCCGGATCTGGCAGGTCAGACCTCAGGGACGTGTGCACCCGCACGGTGTAAGGACACACGGAAGAGCAGAGCGAAGATGAACCTGCTGGCTTTTGGTTCCTGTTGCACAGCTCAGGGTCCCGCTGGACGACTGAAGGAGGTGCCCTGGGCAGGAATTTATATCGCAAGGCTGGGCTCCACCCCACCAAAGCCCGCTCAGGCTAACAGACCAATAGGAGATCTTCTAAACCCGGAAAAAGTTTAACATGACCCTGTTCAGAAGAACCGGATGTTCTGATTCTTCCTGGTTCTCTTCTGTTTCCCGCTTTCTCCACTCATAGTCCATCACCGGCCCATCTGTCTATTATCTGTCAGTCCATCCATCCAGTCTGTCGTCTAGGTATCCATATAGGCATATAAATGACAGTGAGTCATGAAACAACTTATTCAATAGAACAAACATTATTCAAAGTACCTTCCGCAGGGCACCAGCTCTCTAACTCCAGCAATGGCCGCCTGGAGCGTCCTTCCCTCCGTTCCTTTCTCCCCGCTTCCCAGCTCCTGCCTGACCCTCACCCTTTCCAGTTTGCTGGAATGAATCGAAATCCGGAGCTGGAGTTCTCTCTCCCCACAGCTTGGAAAACCGAACTTGGAGACTAGGCACGAATTTGACCCCCCCATCCCCCTTTCCTTCCAGAAGCTGAAGTTCCCGCCAAATCCTGTAGGCCTGCAGGTTGGTTGATTTTCGCTCCTGGGTGTGTCACTGCCTTCCTGTGCCGCCCGGCGGCTCC